>CM060963.1:111071234-111216234 GCA_030765045.1 Tenodera sinensis
ATGGACTGGATGGAGGGAGGGAGAGATGGGATGGATGGGATGGATGGATGAACGGATAGATGGACAGACGGATGGACAGTGGGACGGACGGACGGACGGACGGACGGACGGACGGATGGATGGATGGATGGATGGATGGATGGATGGATGGATGGATGGATGGATGGATGGATGGATGGATGGATGGATGGATGGATGGATGGATGGATGGATGGATGGATGGATGGACGGAGTTTAGGGTCCCGTTGACAGCTAGATCATTTGGGGCATGGGTTGGATTGATAAGATGACCAATGCAGAGGGACACTATATAGTAGTTATATTAACTGGAGAACCTTGTCCAGATGGGCCACTGAATCCACATTTCCTTGCTACCAAAGAGATACAAAGTCAATTTCCAAACAATAGCAGTTTGTAAATGATTTCATTAATAAGTAAAATACAACTATATTTTCTTTTTTACAGGTATGGATCTAGGATCTTCTTCGCCCAAGGCAAGAATGGAGTTTTGTACCCTCTTAAGCAGCCATCCTCCTTCATAATAAAACCATGTATGCTTAATTTTCTATTTCTGGTAACAAAAATAACATGGTTCCATTTTTTTCCATTAATTTGTTTTATAACTATTCCTCTAAAAGAATCTGTTACAGTTATACAAAAGTTGAAAGACATTGGAAGTGGTTCCTAGAGCACAAAGTAAAGCAATGGCTGCAAAATTTAAGTCAAGAGTTGAGAGATCGCTCTCAGCATTTAAACTAATTCTGACAGATAAGAAGATAAGTTTAACAGTAGAAAACCTACAGAAATTGTTGGTTGTTTACTGCCATAAGAATTACATGAACAGCAAAGAAAATTTTAAAAAGTAGTTAAAAGTGTATTATGTCAAATAAGCAATAAAATTAGTAATCAATACATCAAAATAATAAAAATGTTGATGACCTGAAGACAACCATTAATTTAATACTTTAAATTATTAAACCAAATAAGCCTAAAGTGTATTTTTCACCTTATATACTTCAGTTTATAGCACATATTTCAACGGTTTTTACCGCATAGCTACATGTACGTTTTCAGGTTTTAATGTGTGAGTTCTGGGATTTAATCATCATTAAAACTAACTACAATTAAGAGATACATGATCTCCAGCTTTATAAAAATGAAAAAGTTAATGTCAATTGGAATATGCAAAACAGCAAAACACAATTTTATAAACAAATTTAATTGCAATAACTACTATCAAAGTTACTGGTATCATCTTTGCTCTATTTATCATCGCGCTCCCCTACCACCTAGGCGGCCCGGGTTCGATCCCAGGGACCCGCATGTGGTATTCGTGGCGGACGAAGCGGCATCAGGGCGGGTTTTCTCCGGGTGCTCCGGTTTCCCCCGCCATCTCATTCCACCGGTGCACCATCTTCATGTATCATCAGTGTCACCGCTTGCAGTGCCGTAGTAGTAAAAGCGGGTGTTAAACACTACAACAACAACAACAACTCTATTTATCATAACTTCTACTTTTTCCTTTGGAAATCTCAATAATTCTAAATTTTCTCTGTTAAATCCCAATAACATATTCTCATAAATTGCTTACAAACAATAAACAATCAATCATAGTTATTATTTATTTATGCCAACGAACTTACTGTTGGTGTTTTTAAACACACAAGCTGTGTGTGGGCAATGTTTGAGAGTTAGTTTGTTGGCATAAATAAATAATAGTTACCATCTGAAGGTTATTTAATCCCAGGACATAAAGTACTAGTAGTAAGTCACAATTGGGGTAATTGTCTCTGATGTAAGACTGCCTTTGTGGTTTACTGGGAGAAATATGAACTGGTTTGAGAATTCAATGTCATTTGGCAGGTTGTCACAGTAACTTAATGGTTAGAGCACCTGCCTGGTAACTGGAGGGTCTGTGGTTCAAATCCCAGCTGTGGTATTGAATTTTTTAGTTCCAGTTCTACCTCTCAATCAATCAGTTTTTGGACAAGAGCGAGACCTCCCTCTAAACACAGTCTACTCCAATCTTCCCATTATCTGCTTTCCTCTTTGTCTCAAATGAACTTATCTTAATTTTTTTTCTCACATTTTCTTCAGTGTGAACCCTTTTAACATTTACCATTCCTTCCAGTGCATCTGTATAAGATGTTTCTTCTCATCCCATATTGCAGCCGGTTTCCTTTCCTATGAAGTCCAGGATTGCTCTTCCTTTAAATAAATAAGCTCTTTCAAAACCAGCTTCATTAGTTATTTTGCCTATCCATTTAACATTCTACCTTTTTTTCCCAGTTCCACTGTTTACTACATGTCACAATTGATGTGTCACTCAATGCTCTTAATGACACTTTTGAATAATTTTGAAATATAGTGATTGTGGTTACAAAATTGTTATATGCAATTTATAACGCCTTGTGTACAAGCTATATAGTTCCTACTTTAGCCTTCAAAAACAAAAAGATGAACTATTCTTGTAATCAACAAGCAATATGCACAAATTTAATGAGTTCCATTAAGGGACACTGGGAGTGAAATTTTGGTCAAAACTGTCAAAAAGTCGAAAATTGTTTTTTTACCTTAAAATGTTCCTGGAACACCTGTGCATTTGGATCACCTAACATTTTTCATATCCCCCACTCCATGTGGTCATTACGACCCTTTCAAATAGCGCTCTTCCCTTAACGTACACATAGTGCTCCTATATAAAAGCCTGTTTTTCTCAAAACTACATTTCTGCACATTCCAAAAGAAGGTCGCGCCTGAGTTTTGCTTCAAATTCAATGAAAATTTCCAAAAGTATTCATAAATAGCCGCTAAACAAAAATATGCTTCAATATTGACGTTATCATTAACATGAATTCCAAAAACATTTTTTTTGTATGAAAAAAATCAATAATTTTTAAGATTAAATTCTCTTTGTTATTAAAAAAATATGTACAGCATAATCAGCAAACGTATTTGAAATATCTCTTCATATAGTTGTTATCCATATTTTAGAGTACCAGTTCTGGCAATATAAATGAATTTTGAAAAGCCAATAGATGCGAGCTCTATTTTGAAAATGTGCCTATTAAATTCATAAAATAATTTATATATCATAAACGAATCATCCAATTTTAATGAAATTTGGTGTACCTCCTATTCTCATATAAATACAAACACACTAAAAATTTCAGAAAAATCTATCAAGAAATGTGGAACTTCCAAATTTCACAAACAAAAAGATTAACTATTCTTGTAATCAACAAGCAATATGCACAAATTTAATGAGTTCCATTAACTGTAACTACAGCAAAAGAACTCCTTAGGCATAGATATTTATGTTCTTTGAAGTTGTTTTTATATCAACTGGCTTAACAGCATTGCATTGGGCACATTTTGTACCTTAAATATTGTGTGTATGTAGCTTCCATTGATTGACACCATATAACATACATTCTTTTTTGAAAAGCCCATGTCAAATCTGATTATTCTCTCTAACATATGCAGGTTGTTTCGAAATGATGCCGAACGAATATAGCCGTTTTGTAGTTTATAACTTAACTAGTCAGAATTTCGATGTCGCAGCTTCCAAATTCTTTTAGGTATAACTTTATGCAGCATTAAATATTACAATTGTAATTAGGCAGCGCAGGAACCACTGGTGTGCGAACCTCACGGTGTGTCACTTACCTGTGCTACCTCCGATAATGTGAGGCACATAACATTGTTCCTGTCACTGCCTAATCCACACTCATTCTGGAGTGTTTTTTTTATGCGACTATATTGGCAGTAAAAACTATCTATGCCTGTCACATAGAAGCTGAGCAACTACTTCTATATATTCATTCAGTGTCATTTTGAAACATCCTGCATTTCAAACAAAACCTAGCCATTTTCTTTATTTACCATTTCAGAATTTTTTCCTACAGGGGCAAGACAGAATCACATTTTCTTCATAAATTAAAATGAATTTGATTAGCCTGGTGAGCAGACTTCAAGCTAGAGTTTTCAAAAAATAATACATTACTTATCTGCCTGAAGCTTTAAAACAAACTTCAAATAGTCGTGACAGCTAAGATGTTTACAGCTGAATAAAAAATGGACAACCATTTTTTGACACTTTGGAAAAATAACGATACTCAACCAAAGTGAAAAAACAAAACCACTTCTGGCAAATTCAAAAACATTGTTGTATTTATTAAGTATCCAGGAAAAGACAGTGGAAGGTTTAAATGACCGTTGGACAAAGGTTAGTTTGAAGCTATTTCTTGGCCAACATTTATTCCAACCAATGCAACATAAAAAAGGGAAATTGTGCTCTGCTTACATTTTTCAGTTGATTGTGATAATAAATGAAAATATCTGGTACAAAGTACAAGTACGTACCTAAGTAATGTTACAAATATTAAATAAAGCTTTATAGTGACTGGAACTCATACATAAAATTCATAAAAGTGTGCCAGAAATATTTCAGTTTTCCAGGTAAGTATTCTATCTCAAATACTTGAAGCATCTTTTATATATGAGGTTTATTAATAATTTCCAAGAGTATTTGCTGAAGACTTCATTAGGCTTAAAGTAACATTCTTTATTATGTTATGTCTATGTTAAAACAGTTTGCAACTGAAGTGTAGCATTTATATTTTATTATATATTCATATTTATGTTGCTCTTTTAGTTTACCCTGTGAAACGTGTCTCTTGTTTTATAACATTGACCAAAAACAGTCTTATGGACATAACTATATTTTCCTTAAAGAGAAAGTGTGAAGGACTACTTGTGTTAGCATTCAAGGTTGAATTTCATTTCTCTCTATTGCCAAAAATATTTTTTGTGCTGGGAAGAATATTGCATTTGTTATACATATTGTAACCAAATGACAAGTCCAGTTACCTTTTATAACTTTATTTCTTCTAGAACTGTTAGCAATGTGCTAACTCTTTTACAAAACAGTCACAATTTTCAGCTTTCTCTTATATCATAATACAATTTACAAAAACTTCATTAAGCTGCTCTACTGTATACAACTTGATCTCAATTTTGCTACTCGTTGACTCTAACCTCGTGCTGGTTTGCTTATCTTTGAGAATTCCTGGCAATTTTTCTGGAAGCTTGGAGAACCTGTGTCACACTAGGGGGTGAGTGAGTGTGTTGGGTTTAAGGGCCCGTCGACAACTTGGTCATTAGGGCCCCGAGTCCAAAAGTAAAATTATGTGTCATACTAGGTTTTTCTAAGTTGACTATACTGCGTGTTGCATAGCGGTGTTGTATAAGGTAGCTGACTTTTAATCTTCCTTGCCACCAACCAACACAACAATATTAAGTCTAGCATACAGAAGTGCAGGCTATGTGTTACGAAGCAGAAGTATGCAACGTACAGTCCAAAAATAATGCATATATTTTTTGTGACTGTATGATTGTTGCTGCAGCAGAAACAATGGTAGAGGAAGGAGACTACCTTGGACAACAAGCAAACGATCAGTTCAACTCCAAGAGTGAGAGCATGAAGGTACAGCGGCAGCTTCTTTAAGAGGTTATTTGTATACTGCTTATTATTGAATTTTCACAAGAAGAACAGCATGCTGTCATCAAATTTGTTTGTGTAAAAGGTGAACACTGTCAGTATTCACCGTGAACCTCTCCCTGTTTGTGAGGATGATGTACTGGACCATAATAATGTGAATAGGTGGACGACGCAGTTCAAATAGTGACCAGCACTGATTTGCTGCTCTTGGGCTGACGTGGCTCATCTTGCACAGCTGCAAACACAGAATGTGTCAACCACCTCATTCTGAGTGATCGCTGAATGACCGTCAAGCAAATTTGTGCTGATACAGGCCTTAGCCATGTTTCAGTGGAAAGGATCATTAAAGATGACTACTATCTTCAATGTTTTAAAGTTATTGTTTACAGCTTACAAAACACTCCAAAATAGAAAAATAAATCAATATAAATTATTTTGATATAAATATTAATACAGTAAAACATGCCTAAAACAGAACGCAATCGTTCCAGTAATATTTTTTCCATAGAAAAGTGAGTGCTCGTTGGATGCCAAGAATGCTTGATGAAAGAACTCCAGATGACCAGTTCAAAAGAAATGTTGACAAGACACTGCTCAGATCTACATTTTTGGAAAGGGTGGTGACTAAGGATGAGATATGGGTCCCTCTCTTCAATCCTGAAACAAAGCAGCACTCAAAACAATGGAAACATTCAAGACTCGTCACTCCCCAAAAATTCAGAGTTCATCTGCAGAGAAAACTCTGTATTCAATATCCTGGGATCATAAGGGTGTTATTCTGTCATATTTTCTGCCAAAGGGCATGTCAATCACTGGAGTATGCTACAGAGGCATTTGGAAGAACCAACTGTTGCCTGCAATTTCAGAAAATTGACCTGAACTGGTGGGGAAGTTCATTTTCCACCAAGACAATGCTCCACCACACAAGCCGAATTCCTACTGTAAAATGGAATTGAGACACTTAGACATTCTCCCTGTTCACCTGACCTTGATCCGAGCAACTTCTGGCTATTTGACACCCCGAAAAACACTCTCCGAGGGAGGCAATTTTCTTCAAGACCAAGCCTAGGACCTGCAGTATACCATTGTCTAAAACATATATGCAAAGACTCCTACAAAAAATGTTTTGAAAAAGGTTGAGCATTGGCAACTATGTTTAAACAAAGAAGGAGACTATGTGGAAAAACAAAATGTGTTATGAATGATTTTGTGTGAATAAAGAATATTGAGAATTTTTAATGTGTTACTTTTGAATTGCATCTCGTAAGTGGTGGGAAAGGGCAGTGGTACAGGTGACAGCAATACCCCTCTCTCATCTAAACTTCAGCATTATTATAAATCTATTGATATACTCTTATATTCTATTAGAATGCATTCAGTTTGCACAGTATATTTTAGGTTTAGTATGTTATTTTGTTCATTGTTTCAGATATAAAAGCTCTACAACTAACTCTAAAGAAATACACAAAAATCACTGCTAAGGGTGGCTGTAGAAAAGGCAAAGAATCTCACATTCCTAATTATTTATTTCTCTACCCACTCTTCTATAGCTATTCTTGGAAATGTGTATTCGTCTTTTTGCCTCATGCTATCCATATAAATGTTTGCAGAAATGGTTTTATTACACATTTTGTTTCTGGTAAAAAAAGAATATTGTAGTCTTAAGCAATATCAAAGTTTTTAAAAAAGTGGATCACTATGTGATAGTTCTGAAATTCTGTTCTTTTTGCCTGATGAGAAAAAATGGATAGTGACCTAGTAATTGTATAAAATATGAAATGCTTGATAATTCAAACCAATAATAAAGGATATCTTGGGAATAGCTAATCCTAAAAATATGTATCTGACATGAACTGTGTGTTTCAAATAAGATCTACAGTTTTTGTGCAGCAAGTTTTTCTCTATCTCTTACAGTTTACAAGTTATACAAAATTTATTCAGACTGAAGAGGACTTCACAGGTTATTCACAGAAAATTTAAAATAAACATTTTATTTATAATAAAAATATCTTAAACATATGGTATTTCAATCAAAATTGTTACATCCATTTTTGAGAACATCAAAAATCAATCCATGTAAATGGGAGTTTTGGCAAGGGAGATATTCTTTAAAAAATTCCTGATATATCCTTGGAAAATGCCTAAATACCAAGTTTAGTATTCAATCCAATTTTAGTTTTTCATTTATACTATTCTCTCTCACACATACTTCACACACACAACTCATACGATGACCTTAGTCTAAAATTTTTGTCTTTACTCATAATACTGGGGAACTCAAAATATGCATTTCTAATGAAATTTCCATAGCAAATTTTTGAATGAAATGCAACATTTCTTGTGTTTATTATAGGAAAGCATAGAGAAGCTAAAAAAACAAAAGAAAAATTATTTCTGTTTCAAATTTTTTGGGCAAGATACAATATTTTCTCTACTTACTATAAGTATGCATTAGAGAAAATGAAAATTATAACAGATTTTGGACAGCAGCAAGAAATAGCTTGGAAGATATACAAAAAGCAAGAAACCTGGAGAAGCCTTGAAAATAACAAGTCCTTAAATTTATATAAAATAATTAAGAGAGAAAGAGGAGGAAAAGCTTATGCTGATATATGTAGCAGACAGGAAAGGGAAGCTTTAGATGGATGAGAAAGGAGCAATGTTCCTAGGAGGAATCAGAGGGACAAATGCAGGAACATGCGTCATATTCAGTAATATGTAAAAAATTGGAGAAGTGGAGGCAGCATATTTCGGATTTGAAATGAGACAAAACAAGCAAGACAATCATAAAAATAAAAATTTAACAGTTAAGGGAGAAAAAAAGGAGGTGACTATCAGCGAGTTTTCAGGAAAATCAAGGAAAAGTCGTAAAAGAAAGTAAAAAAAGCAAGGAGAGATAAGCAAGGAAAGGTAAGAGAAATCAGAGAAGTGAGAAAAGAAGGAAAAGACTAGGGGCAAATTGAAAGCCAAAGGGTCAGGCTGCTTAGAAGCAAGGTAACCCTTAAAAGAAAGAAAAATTGGAGAAATAAAATTCTATTAGAATGTAAGCAACTTTCAGATGTGACATAAATGTATCCTGTCCAGTACAAACAAATATTCTATTACATTCTATTCTATTCTACTACCAAAACTTAGCTCCAGATGTTCTGCATTTCAGAAACATCAATAATTTTCTCAACTAAAATGCCTTGAGATCAGCATACTTTGTTATTTTCACTTCCTCTTGCGATACAGAATAATCTTTCAAGATAATTCTGCATGCAAGTATGAAAATATGTGCAAATCCTTCATGGTGTTGGGTCTCATCATTTTTGTAGGCCATTGTTTGAAAACCTTAAAATTCTCATCCCCATTGGAGAGTATCTACAGGGTTCTTCCTTTAAAACTTAACAGAACACACAGCGTTTCACCTTTCCCGCAACCTTGCTGGATTCCCCCTCTATCAGCTGACATTGTGTGTGTGTGGCTGGTCAGTACTGGGCCTCTGAAAATCCACATCACATTTAATAAATCCCTCATTATGATCAGAGAGTTGGAGTTTGATTATGCTGTTAGCGCTAGACATATAATCAAACCAATATTGTATGAACAGACTGGAAATGCAGAGAGATACCGAAACGACATTTTGACCCATTTTAACATGAACTGACGGAAGAGAAATCATATGGGTGGTTTAAACAAGATTTTGTTACTGCCCATACAGCACAGGAGTCTATGAATAAAATTAGGGAAGTGTTTGGAGATAGAGTGATTAGTGCTGGTGTATGGCCCTCTCGCTCCCCTGATCTAACAGTGTGTGATTTTTGCTTGTGGAGCAACCTGAAAGACAAGATTTACGAGACAAATCCTCACACATTAGAAGAATTAAAACGAAATATTAGAAATGAAATCAGAAACATTACAGTGACCCAACTTAATTGTGTGAATCAGAATGTGTTCTCCTGATATAACGCTTGCTTAGACGAGGGTGGACAACATTTCCAGCATCTTTTTATGCAGGAGCAAAGCTGGCTGTGGCACACCCAATCGTACACAGGCAAAATGTTGTGTGCCCGTTAGGTTTTAAATGAACAATCCTATATATTCATTCCTTAGCTATCTTGTAAGTAATTATGATGGCTTTATAACAAACCTTACTGTGCATGGCCATAATCCGGGATGCAGATGATCGAACAGACCAGTAAATAGTTTAAAACTATTCCAAAAGGATGTTGCTATTCAGCAATAAAAGTTTATAATAAACTTCAATGCCTATTAAACTGTTAGGCAATTCTAAGAGATATAAAATCTTTGTAAAAGAATTAGTCATTCTTATACACTCACTCCCCATATAATCTGGAGGAATATTTTAATGTCAAGTAATACAGACAACGACATTAAATTAGAAGTACATGCTGTAGGTATAGGTGCTGGTTAGAATAGAATACAATAGAATCTTTATTCTCACATAACGTTTACAATGTCAGCCTAGACTGGCAAACTGGTGATTTTCCAATTATATAAAACTAATTTTAAAATCAAAGAGAAAACTGATTCTAATGTATAGTATATAAGGTATTGTGAATTAAAGGTAATGCAAGGTACTTATAGTATCATCCATGAATTTTTGTATGGAGTAATATGTCTTATCTAACAATTCTTTTACATGAGAGGTAGAATTAGAACTTAAAAATTCAATGCCACAACTGCGATTTGAACCACAGACCTTCCACTTACCGGGCGGCTGCTCTAACAACTGAGCTATTGTGACAAACTGCCAGAATGGCACCATTGGGGTAATTTGTCTCTGATGTGAGACTGCCTTTGTGGTTTACCAGGAGAAATACGAACTGGTTTGAGAATTTAATGCCATTCTGGCAGTTTGTCAGAATAGCTCAGTGGTTAGAGCAGCCGCCCGATAAGCGGAAGGTCTGTGGTTCAAATCCCAGTTGTGGCATTGAATTTTTAAGTTCCAGTTCTACCTCTATGCAACACCAACAGTAAGTTTGTTTGCATAAATAAATAATAATTATTTTACACTTTTATTGAACAGTTTGAAGGTCTTTATCTCCTTGAATAGTTGAGACAATTTAGTATATATTTTTATACCCAAATAATAGGGCGTTTTTCGTATAGTGTTAGTCTATGCATGGGGTGTTTTATGCTGGGCCCTTTCCAAGGGCTGTAGTGAAGATGATTTTGTTTTTTCATAAATTTGTCATAATTTTTATATACATAGGTGAGTAACTCTAAAATATACTCGTATATTGAGGACATTGTTAAAATTTTTAATTTTTTAAATAAAGGTTTGCATGGATCTTTAAAGCTAACATTTACCATTATGCGAATTAACTTTTTTTGAATTTTAAAAACTGTTTTCCATCCAGAACATGCTCTCAATCTATTCTGTTTTACTAAAACATAGGGGGAAAAGAGGTAATGGGCGTGTGTTTAATTGCATGAGTTTGGTAGTTATAGAGTTGTATGATGTGTTTTCAATGTCCTCTAGCATTGCTCACTGTGCACCTACCAAATAAAACCACCCAATCAATTGCATGTTCATAGTTAAATTTGTATGCTGCTTGCAACATGTAAATTCCATGTATAAACAAGAATCACTTATTAAATTAAAGGTTATTTTTATAGTTTAGTAGAACTCAATAAAAAATACACATCTATATAACATTGTTACATTGTGACATATACCTAAAAAGTGACAGCGTATACAGTTGTTAAAAATCTCCAATAACAACTGAGACAGAATATATGGTTAGACCCTGAAAGGAAAGCATTTATGTAAATATTTGTTGCAAATGTAATTTATTTTTTATGTTGGTAAGGATTAGTTGAGTAATGCACACGTATTGCTATTTTTTCAATTGTTACGAAAAATAGAATTGTTTAAAAACGTCATAAATGTTAAGTTTCATGTTTAAATTTAATATTGTAACAAATTTAACAACTCTTTTTTATTTTCTCAAGCTTCAAGTACAGCCACACTACTAGTTTCTGTCTCTTAATCTTTCCAAACTCTCACACCATACTAGTTTCTGTCTCTTCATCTTCAACAACTCAAACTGTCTCTATGGCAACCTCCTTGAAAATCAAAGAGTCTTAATGACATGGAGAAGCCATGTCACACTGCTCCCTCCTCAGAGCTGGTCGTCCCGACCAGCACTATCACTGCGGCATCTCCCTTGCGCCCCGGTGGATTAACCCATCGAACCTCTTCTCCTGGTGGTCCACGAGGGCCTGGTGGTCCTGGTATACCTTGAGGTCCTGGGTTTCCATCTCTTCCAGGCATACCTTTAGTTCCAGGTTCACCATCTTTTCCCGACAATCCTGGAGGTCCAGTCATGCCTTTGTCTCCTGGAGGTCCCTGAGGTCCAGGTAACCCTTGTAGACCAATGAGACCACGGTGTCCTTTTGCACCCTTTGGACCTTCTTCTCCTCTATCACCCTTACCTCCCTCTGGCCCTGGAGGTCCTGGCTTTCCTCTAGCTCCCTTGGCCCTTCTACACCCTGTGGTCCAGTTTCTCCTCGAAGACCCCGTTCTCCTGCTGGTCCTGGAGGTCCATTTGGACCAGGTGGCCCTGGAAGACCTGGTGCCCCTGGAGTTCCCGGAGGTCCTGAAGGTCCTACAGGTCCCTTATCTCCCGGTCTTCCTGCAATACCAGGTGTTCCTGCTTTACCTGGTGCTCCCTCTGGTCCCTGTTCTCCAATTGGTCCCGGTGGTCCTAGAGGTCCTGCAATACCTTGTGGTCCTGGAGGTCCTTCACTGCCTGGCTTCCCTGGTGGACCTGTCTCACCTTGTGCACCTCTCTGACCTCTGAGGCCAGCAGGTCCTGTTGGGCCGGGTAATCCTGGAAGTCCTCTGTCTCCTGGAGGGCCCTGTGGACCAGGTTGTCCTGGAGCTCCATGTTGTCCTTGAGAGCCTGAGTCACCCTTAGGTCCTTCAGGTCCTGGTGCACCAGCTTGTCCTGGAGGTCCTGGATTGCCCTGTTCACCTTTCATTCCTGGGAATCCACGTTCACCCTTCATTCCAGGCAAGCCTACCAGACCCTGAGGGCCAGGGAATCCTTGTAAACCTTGAGGGCCAGTAGGACCTCGCTCTCCAGGGGGCACGATCCTAGGTATCGCTGTTGGATAGTGTCCCTTGGTCCAGGTAGGACGATGTATGCCATCCTGCTTCGAAATTCTGCAACAGTACCGCCGGTCTTGACGGTCCCTCGTCCAGTTGCCCTTCTTCCTGGTGTGTTGACGGGCCATCCTGCGCACTTTGAAACGGCTCACTGGGTACCATGTCCGCCGACCTCTCTGGCGCACCTTCGCAGCCACCTTGCTTCCGATGGGTCCGGCAACAAACCCCACCACATCCGCGCGAGTCGCGTCCACCGCTGCACTCGTGTTCACTCGTGCTCGGCACGGCCTCTCCTGTATCCTGCCGTCCACGATGATGTCCACCATTCTTCCGTTCACGGCACTATGCGTCAGGTGATTGGATGGCCCCGACGGTCCCCCCATGTCACACGCCAAGTCGGTTCTCGCGTGTTGCTCGTTTGCTTGTGCGCTTCCCTGCTGATCGTCCGAAACGGGCGCAACTGTCGCCTCGGCCACTAGGTGCTCCCTCCCCGGCTCCGCGCTATTCCGTCTGCCCCTGGCATCCAGTACTTTGACGCTCTCGTCAACTCTTACTACCAGGGCGCCAAGACGTTCCCCGTCGTCCTCCACGACGTCCACGTGCTGGCAGAGGTCTTCCACCTTTTCGCCGAGTTGTTCCACGTCTTCCGTCACGCCAATCCGTTCGCCGAGTTGTTCTACGTCTTCCGTCACGCCAATCCGTTCGCCGAGTTGTTCCACGTCTTCCGTCACGCCAATCCGTTCGCCGAGTTGTTCCACGTTTTCCCTCATATCATCCGAAACGGGCGCGACTGTCGCCTCGGCCACTAGGTGCTCCCTCCCCGGCTCCGCGCTATTCCGTCTGCCCCTGGCATCCAGTACTTTGACGCTCTCGTCAACTCTTACTACCAGGGCGCCAAGACGTTCCCCGTCGTCCTCCACGACGTCCACGTGCTGGCAGAGGTCTTCCACCTTTTCGCCGAGTTCTTCCACGCCTTCCGTCACGCCAGCCAGTTGCCCGTCAATTTTCGCCGATAGCTCCGTCTTTATCTTTTTCAGCTCGGCAGCAAGGTTGTCGTTTCTCGTTTCCATTTTGGCAAATAATTCTTTCATCATTGCCATCATCCTGGTTTCCGAATCTCCCTCCATCCCACTTCTTGACACCAAATGTAACAAATTTAACAACTCTTTTTTATTTTCTCAAGCTTCAAGTACAGCCACACTACTAGTTTCTGTCTCTTAATCTTTCCAAACTCTCACACCATACTAGTTTCTGTCTCTTCATCTTCAACAACTCAAACTGTCTCTATGGCAACCTCCTTGAAAATCAAAGAGTCTTAATGACATGGAGAAGCCATGTCACAATATGTATAAATATAAGAACCATATATATTTAATGTTAAAAGTGAAGGGAGGATAATAGATTGCTTCCCCAACATTACAGGAACTATTTAGCATAGGAGAATTTCAAAGTGTACTTCGTGGCAAAAATGAGCGCATACACGCATGAGTACACAAGAGCATTATGTAAAGAGGTGCCAGTTTTTGTCAGTAGCATATCTGAGTTTGAAAAGTGAAGACACGTTTTTGTAACACGCATAAACATGGGTCTAAAGGACTTAATAAAGTGAAAAGACTGCCAAGAAAATACAAATAGGTGCAACAAAAGTCAATTCAATTATAACAAGTGTAATATGGGATGAAAAAAAGTGTAAATAAAGTTACATCAAGTGTTCATTCATTTCACCCAGTACCACACCCTGAGGGAAAGAAAAGAATCTCATAGCACAACGCAAAGTAATAATCATATTAAAAACCCAGCACCAAAATCTACAGCTGAACAAATCTCTTTCACCTTGTAAATAACCTGGCATGCATTTTAAGAGCCTAATAAATTTCTACACGTCAATATTGTGAAAACATTTCTCAATTATTTTTTAAACTCATATTTCAATTTATTTCCTTTCAGAACTTTTAGCTGTTCTGGAAGTGCATTCAAATAAACTACACCTTTAACATAGGCATTATTTTCAGTCACTTGACATTCTGTCAACTCTGTAAAAGTCATTTCTCTATCTCGTGTTATAATTGTGAACCTCTAAAGCTTCATCATAAATTTAAGATCTTTCTTTGACTAACATTACTAATTGAAAAATATAGTTTCATTAAATGCATGGTTTCCAAGAATCACTGGCACACAAGTGGGCAATAGCCTGGCACAGGTCACTGGCATGGGTTGGTGGTTGGCGCATACTCTTACAATAAAACAATATGTGCTAAGAATGTGTACTTAGAATGCAAGAACAGTAAAAGGTAGGATGTACAGGAACAATCCTCATTTTATTGATAACTTGAAATGCTACCTACAAGAGGAAGTAAAAGCCATCACTGCTGGGGAACTTTAAAATCTTGTTCAGTCTTTCATACGAAGACATCAGGTGTGCTGTAGTAGTAGTAGTAGTTGTTGTTGTGTTTAACGCCCGCTTTTACTACTACGGCACCGCAGGCGGTGACACTGATGATACATGAAGATGGAGCACCGGTGGAATGAGATGGCGGGGGAAACCAGAGTACCCAGAGAAAACCCACCCTGACGCTGCTTCGTCCACCACGAACACCACATGCGGGTCCCTGGGATCGAACCCGGGCTGCCTAGGTGGTAGGCGAGCGTGCTAACCGTGCTGTAGTAGGCTGTAGACATTAAGCATCAATTTAAACCAAAAAAGTGAGTCAACTAACGCTACACAACACTTATAATTTACTGGAACATGTTTCAATAAGTGTTGTGTAGTGTTATCAATTGACTCACCTTTTTGGTTTAAATTGATTATTACAACAGTTTTCAAACTTCCAAGAAAGAAGATAATTAAGCATCAACTTTGAGCACTATCGGAACACATTGTTGAACATGCATTGTGTTTAAAGATAACATGTGGGTCAGTTTACTGATACCACACCACTTACATTTATGTAAAACAGGACATGTTTCGAGAGCTGTTGCACCCATCATAAACCTGATGCCAACTGCTAGAGCGTGGTGTTCTTGGGTTGGAGATTGTTATGCTAGTGGACATAAGGACACCATGTTACAGCAGTCGATATCAGGCTGATGATGGGTGCAACAGCTGTCTCAAAATGCCTGCCTCTGTAGCGTGGTGGTAGCATGTCTACCTCATGTCCAAGAAATCACAAGTTTGAATCTCGCTTAGGGTGAGTTATCTGTATAAGATTTTTTCTAAGGTTTTCCCTTATCCTAAGAAGACAAATGTTGGGTAACTTAAAGCTTTATAGATCTCTGGCTCATTTGAGCTTCATTTCACCCATTTCATTTATTCACCATCCAATACAACAGAATGTAATATGGAGGACGTAAAAAACATGTCCCGTTTTACATAAATGAAGTGATCTATTCTCAGTAAACCAACTCCCACATGTTATCTTTAAATTGTTTACATATCACTCTACATAAAACTTCCAACAAAGTAGTGGAATGTACTGTTATTGTAAGAGTGTATGCTGACCACCGACTGTAACATGTACCCACATCCGGATCTGGCCAGGCTATAGACCACTCACATACCGCCATCTCTCTGAAATCACACATCTAACATCCTGTATATTGCATAAATAGTATCCATTTTATAGTCGATGAATAAAATTTTACATGAAATTCCTGGCTTCACCTGCTAAAGAGTTATTTTCAAATGATGATGATGATGACAACGATGATGATAATGACGATGGTGAAAAAACTCAATTATTATTTTTTATGCCAACCAACTACTGGTGATTCAAATCCTGGCTATGGCATTGATTTTTCAGTCCTAATTCCAACTCTCAAAAACTCAACTTACTTTCAGGTCCCATAATAAATTAATGGGCTTGCCTGGCAGCAGTTTGTTTACTCCAGATCTCAAGAAGACCCCAAGCCATAAGCTGGGCTATCTGATACTTCACACTTCTCAGCTACACTCCAAAGAAGGACTTGGGTCCTATAAACCCTAGGCCTGCACCCCTCTTATTCAGAGTATCTGGTATCTCATTACCTCTAATGTCAGAATTCCCAGGCAGCCATATAATGGTAACCATGCAACTGACACAGTCTATCCAGCATCCTTTGGCAATGTCATATAGCCGAATATTCTGAGCTTAGATTATTTCTAGCTCCCTTTAAATCCCCTCTTGTCTGGGTAATAGGACACATCTCCTAGTCCAGTCAGGATTAGTTAATGTCCCTCATGGGGTAACTTTACACACCAATCCCTTAACGTCCAGAAGCAGTGCACATTCATCTGCACAACCTCCTTCACAAACAAGTGCAAAGGAGGAAGGTCCATCAAAATCTCCAAGACACACTGTGGGGGGTCTGCATCACCTCCGTTATCATCAGTATACCAATCTTTGCAGCAAATTCAGTCTGGCATTTACTGTCCTTCCTCACAAACCAGTGCCACATGGGATACCAAGGGCCTTATGACTGCAGTTTAGCCATTTGACCACTCTGAGTTGGAGGATCCACTTCAGTCCAAAGGCTCTCCTCCCTCATAAAGCATTGTGAGCCTTCTTCACTTTGTGCTACATGGTCTTTCCAAACCAGTCCAGAGTCCAAGATAATCCCCGATACTTAACTGATCCAATTACCTTCAACTTCTTCCCAAGGAGAAGGGGCTCTAACAATCCAGGCAGCTTCCTTCTCCTTGTAAAGGCCATTATTTAAGTCTGGATTAACAGACAAGTCTGTTTCCTTACACCATTCCTCTAAGGGTATGCAAGGAACCCTGCACGAGCTCTTCCAAACACTACTCGGGAACTGTCCTCTTGCTACCAGGATATGATTAGCCCTGAACATGTGGTCTCTGCCACTGAGTTCATTCAGCAGCTCATCCACAACCAGACACCACAGAGTGGGGGTAACCTTGACGTGCTAATGACCTGACAGTCTCATTCCCCAAAATCACTGGAGCCTTCCAAGGAGGCTGTTATCCAGCCCACTGGACTAACTTCTCTGCTCTCCAGACTCATCTTGATAGTACCTAAAGAAATAATATTAAATGCACCCTGAGTACCTAGGAAAACTGCACACCACAATCCAAATAAAACCTGTTGTGCTAAAATATTCAAGCAATGCCATTCCTCTCTCACTGATGTCCATGGTAGCCCATACCTTACATTGGATTCTCAGCCAATCAATGAGTTTGGGCTTCTCTTGCAATATGCCATTTAGTCCTCTAAACTCCTCAGAAGGAAAAGCTTCTTCAGAGTTGTAAGGGAAATAGGCCGAGCAGACTACCACCTGTCGGGACAGTCTGCTCTCCTCATACCTAACTAGGACTGGTACCAGTTCTTTATGTTGAAGTACAAATGTCTAACCATACGAATTTTGTAGGTACTGCCACACGAGTTGTCCATAGGACAAAAGAGAAAGGACAATTTTCCATAATTGGGTCCCATCTTAAACAGAAAGAACTAGAATATGAATAATTATTACCAGAAAACCTTGTGATTTGTTTTCAGAGTTAATGTGAGCACTTTCAGAGTTTATGACCCAAGCACTGATTTCTTTAATGATGCTTTCTTTAATAGGAAAATTATGTGTCGGGACAACCATGTTATCTTGTACTTTTGGTGTCTGTCAAATTCACTGCCATCATATCACAAACAAAAACTGCCAAAGTAAGGCCCAGGTCGAGGGGTCTAAGCTGCAAGGCATATTGAGGGCTCTAATTGCAAAGCATAGCTAAGCAGTGAGTTTAAGTAGAGGATTGAAGCTGTTGCAACCAAGGACATGCATTAAGCTAAACCCCAATGGCCCAGGATAGTATGGGAAAAACTGGTTTCAAATAACATATGATATATAACAAATTTCTCCACATGCTATTTTTTCTTGTATACTACACCTTCAAAGTGCTTTGTGTCAGTATTTCTGTTTACATGTATGGAAGGACAAAGTAAGAGGAAGGAGAGGAGAAATGTAAGAGTTAAACCATTGGCAGTTTACCAGATTTCAATCCCTCAATTAAATTGGCACTCGACAAGATGATGTGTTTTTGTTGACATTACATCAGAACATTCCCATAAAGTGTCTTAAAAAGTGAGGATTGATAGTTTAAAGGCTCTGAAACTGGCCAACCAACTCTTAAGCTTTTCTGATAACTTTGATTCACATTATAGTACTACTTATTAGTTTAAAGACATTTATGGAAAATTAGCCCAGAGGAATATCATTAACAAAGTTTGGAATATCACTGATACTTTCATTGATTACACTATTTTTATAAGTATCATTTTCTAGAAAACAAGTAAACAAAATTATTTGACACATTACACATCATCTCAGGATTACTAATACCTTCTCCCACATTGAATAATAATTCGATGTTGGGTTTACTGCTACTGTCTGATATAGTGTTGTTTCTCAGTATCATTAAATGACCAATATGATTTTGGTACAGAACAAAATAGCTGTATTTTTCCATTAATTTGGTTTGCTTTCAATTTTCTAATTTCTTTATGGAAATTTTTCTTACACTGTGTGTACCTTTCTTTAAAGCTATTTAGTTGGGCTGCTTTCATTTTATGCACTGTCAACTGCATTATTTCCAACAGTATTTGTAATTTATTTATTTCTTCTTAGGTTAATTATTTATAATGGGTGTTATTAAAATAGTGGTTTATAATTATCAGAAATGTGTTTTATTTGTTGTTTACCCCTTTAGATCTATACACTAACTTCCAAGATTCATTACTTGGCTATTATGCAGAAAAGGGCCTATGCAACAAAATTAATGGTGGCAGTGGCGGTGAGATGGTGATGATAATGTAAATTCAAGGGGCCCCAACTACATAGCCATTAGCACCTATAGAATACAGTGTAATCGATACATCATTCATATTGAAATTTATTTTTATCCAATTATTTATCACAGTTAAGAACTAATATTTGACCAAATGATTTCATTATGTCCATTACCTATAGTTATATAATTAATATTTTCAACATTAGTAATAACATGGTCTAATGAACTTGCATGATGAGATGTAATTCTTGTTGGCACATGAACAATTAGGTCTTTAAGATTGCATGACAGAGTAATATCCTCGAAGACTTTAGTTTCATTGATCAGCATCCATTCAAAGAATGTAAAGAATTGTCCCAGGTAAATAAATGCAGTGTATTGATAGTGTTTTGGAAGTCTTTCAGTTTACAATGTATCACCATTTTAATGAATCTAATAAAATTGACTTTGATCACAATGGGAATTTTAATAGTTCGTTTTTTGGCTGTGCAAAGCAAATATGTGAAGAAATCATTTGGGCCAAACTTCATAAAAAATGAATAAAATGGAATTGAAACGGTATAAAAGTTACTCTAGCATGTTCCCCATAGTCAAAAAGCTCCCCAGTATTGTATCAGAGAAAGATATTTATTGTCGACTTTGGTCACCCGTAGTAGAAGATTGCTTATGTTATGGCTAGTTATGTTTGGGAGCGCCATGTTAGCTTAGCTTTGGTTAGGTTAGGTGTAGCTTAGTTTTTTAGGTTCGGGGATGAAATCGAGAAAGGCGAGGGACAAGGAGAGGGTAGAGGAGGAGAGAAGAGGCAAAGTGTACAGAAACAGTGTTTCAATGTCTTTTTCATGAGAGTTCTCTCTATAAAATTTTTGGTTTTTTGCAGAACTTTGGGAATTGTTTTTGGCAGTTTGAGGCATTTTTGGAAGCTAGGATTTTGGGTATGTGTTCATACATTCCTAACGAATATTTTGGGATAAAAATTTCTTTTTTCCGGTAGGGTTGGTCTGTGGAAGTTTGCCCATCATTTGTAGCTAAAATAGTATTGAAAATATGGACTATTAATATACCTAATAATTTAAGCTTCAGCAACAATACTGCATATGGTTCAAGTACTGAACTCTGTCTCTCAATGCTCTACATAATATAATACCCCATCATACTGTGTGACAATTTTCCATATCCTATGTCAAAACACAACTGTAACACATCACATAAAAGGAATTACAGTAACTTTTTGCACAACATGTGAACACTTCCGAAGGCAGTAATACACCCAGATTGAGTGTAACCATGGGGATTGAGGGCCCTAAGCTGCAAAGCATCACCAAGAGATGATTTTTATATGAAGATTGAAGCATGGGCCATAGCATAGGATCTGTGAAGCTAAACCCCAATGATCCTTAATCCAAAAACTACCGGGGTTTGTGGCCTTATGCTTTGCTAGTGTACACATCTACTAAACCTCTAATACATGCATTTTTGTCGCATTTCTGTAGGTTTACCATTTATTTCATTCACAATCATTCTCCATTCCCATCCTGTGGATCATTAACATATGGCAGTTTTTCATGCACATGTTGGCAATATCGCCATTGCACATCGACATGCATCAAGCGTCATCTACAACGAAAACGTGGAACTAATCAGAGCCACAAATATGGAATATTAACCATACTGTATGCTGTATACAGAATAATGTACATCCAAAAATGACTATGTGAGATCTTTAAATTCTTGCACTGGGCCCAATGTAAAATACTGCAGTTGCAACTTTTCCATCTCACCATCAAAATGGAAATAAAATCACATACTTTTCAGTAGATTTAATATGTACTGATTGGCTTTGATGGAAAAGTGTGCATAAGAAGTATGGTATCCCTATGAAACAAAGCCAATTAATGTGAAATTATTCTTTGTAAGATGGCAGACTGTCTGTAAACAGCAATTGCTCATATGTCTATGAAATGAAAACTGGGCGAAATAAGCAATAAAATGATTAAAGTCTCTGTAGACAAAGGTGGAAACACAGACATTCCCAATTTTCACTTCAATCAATAATTGATTCTGCTCTTGGTTACAAAAAGTTTAAAAATGATTAAAGTGCTCACAGAGAACAGGTCCGAGCTTAAGCTTGGCCGTGAATGCCCACTGCATCTGCCCAAAGAACGTACTTACAAAGCAAGGTGATATTGATAATAAAGTACAGGTTATGTTATATTTCTTTTCACTTATTTGAAAGCAGCTCCGTTTATGTAGCTTAAATTTTAAAAAGTGATTCATATATTTCATAACTATTGTAACTAACCTCGGTTTCAACATAGATTTGGAGGCTCTGTCGTAATTAATCATGTCGAAAGGATTTACCCATTCGTCGTCATTCAGATACTCATTTTGGTCTTGTTCTGCCATTGCAGCTGCATTTCTCATAGAAATAAGGAAAATTATCCAGTGCCATATGCAATACATTCTTACTACCAGTTTAAAACTCTGAAAATTGAATGATTACGGCTTGTAGTACATAACCTTGATTCGACCGCAGGTATTGAACTTCAAAATGCAAACATTTGCAGAAGTAATACTTCTTTATACTGCAGTTTAGGACTCTGATGTACAAAGTATAATATTTTTCCTTGTAATAATCACGCTGTCGAAATGTCCAGAAGTAAATCACAGCAAAATAATCTTTAACTGTCAAACTGTCAATCAAACTCCCACATTCTATTTTTATTATGCAGGTTCACCAACATTTAGCAGGCATACCAATATACAACGTTGCAAAAGAACTTTCAAATTGAATCGTGAATGTTATAATCACAGGTTATAATAGAGCGAGCAATGTTAAAATATTTGTTAGGAGTTTTCTGCTACTGCTAAGGTAAGTTTATTTAACACTACTATATGCAATCCTTTAATTCCATAATAGTTCTGGTATATAATTTTGTTTTAAGCGTCACGTGTACTTTGTCAAAGTGGAAAAACTTGACGGCCTTCTCGGTTAACAACAAGATGAGTCGTTGAAGGTCTAAAACAACCCTTTTCAAGAACAGATGACCGGAAACCTTAATAAAGTGAAAACTTATGACAGAAAAAGTAATGCGCTTCTATACTTATCGACAGAATGACACTCTGACAACCGCAAACATTACCATAAAAATTGTATGCAGACAGGGCAATCATAGGATTTATTACTGCCTAAATGAGAGGGAAAAGAATGCTTCGAGTTACCCGTATTCAGCTTTTCACGTTGAGCTTAGAGAAAACTTTGGAAAAGAGATCTTTCGCCAGTAATTTGACTCGTCTGAGACCTGAGACCTTCAGATCATAAGGCATGCAGACTAACTTCCAGTCACTTCTCAGCGGAGTGTTGGCAATAGGGTGCGATTGTTCATTAAATCTTACTATCACAAACTAAACAGAAACAAATCTGATGTGTTGTACACACATGACTTTCTCTACTCTTGCTCAAATTGTTCTTACAAACTCGTATAGAATAAAAATGTCTTTCTACTTCATGTTAATCCACATTAACATCTGCAGAATATGTCATTCCTTTTCCCCCCTTCAATTTAAAGTCCCTTAACCTAGTGGGTTCATACCGGAAGATGAACGAATAAATATGGGTGTAATGTTGTTCAACTGAGCTCGGGTTCCATGGATCCAACATTTGTCTTCTCAGGTTAAGGGAAAACCTCGAAAAAGACATCTGGATAATTTATTCAAATCGAGGTTCAAACTCGAGACCTCTTGAATGTGATGCAGACACGGTACCCCCATCTAATTTTCTTGTAAGTGCAAGGAGAAAATGAGAATATAATAGCCTTTAAGCTATAGTCAAGTCTTTAAAGAGCCGGTTGCTATGCGATGGCTTTGAAATTCCACTCTTTGCATGGCTAAAAGATAACAAGGAACATGAGTTGTCGTTTGAGAAACGTATAAGCATTGGAATGTTCAGACAAATAAGAAATATCTCCGAAATGGATCACTTCAAAAATAAAAAGTGTATGACGTTTTAACGAGCTCTGCATCTTCTATGTGCATAGTAAGATTTTTACGCTGTGGCCCATTGGTTATACCGCTCGCCTCTCAAAAGGACGGCCGGATTCGATCCCAGGGGAGCGCAGTGGGATTCGTGGTGTGCAAAACGGTGTCTGGGGTCTGGACGGCTTTTCTCTGGTAAGAAGTAAATCACAGCAAAATAATCTTTAACTGTCAAACTGTCAATCAAACTCCCACATTCTATTTTTATTATGCAGGTTCACCAACATTTAGCAGGCATACCAATATACAACGTTGCAAAAGAACTTTCAAATTGAATCGTGAATGTTATAATCACAGGTTATAACGGTTCACCCTATAACACAATTTATTTCGACATAAATTGTGTATTTTAGCAAGATCTACATTTTTGGTATATAGATTTGATCAAAATCCTTAAAGCCATTTTCGAGAAAATCAAAATTTTCGAAAAATATTCCATGTAAAGGGTGGCGGAATCTTCTTCAAAATCTTCGTGTCGCATTCTTAAAGGATATTAAACTCAAATACCAATTTTGGTTTTTAATCGACTTTTCGTTTTTGAGTTATGCTGCTCACACACGAGCGCGCGCGCGCGCGCACACACACACACACACACACACACACACACACACACACACACACACACACACACACACACACACACGACACACACGGACCTTTTTCTAAAAAAGCTTTTTTGGGTTCAGGGGGCCTCAAAACATATATTTCCTGTGAAATCTCGACATCGAATTTTTGGGTGGAGCACAATACTACTTCTACGTAGTAAAGTAAAAATCTGATGCTTTGCACTCACATGACTTTCTCTACTCTTGTACTAACCATTCTTACAAACTCTTAATCCTATATCTTCTTTGTGTTAGTTGGGATAAACATTTGTACAAAAATTATCTTATTGTTTATTTCCTAGTAGGTGCAAGGGGAGTACTAGAATACAGTAGGCTTTGAGTGATAGTCAAATCTTTTAAAACTTTGAGATCCCATTCTCTTTGCACGCTTAACATATAAAAAATCTGATGTGTTGCACTCACATGACTTTCTCTACTCTTGTACTAATCATTCTTACAAACTCTCATTCCTATATCTTCTTCGTGTTAGTTAACATAAATATTTCTACAAATTATCTTGTTGCTTATTTCCTTATAGGTGCAAGGGGAAGTTAGAATACAGTAGGCTTTGTGCGATAGTCAAATGTTTTAAAGCTTTGAGATTCTGTTGTCATTGCACACTTAACATATAAAAAATGAACAACCATGATTCATTTCACGAAAAGTTTTCCGAAACTCACACACATAACAAGGAATATCTCCGAAATGGTTCATCCCACAAGAAAATTTATTCAGACTTAAATTGTGTATTTTAGCAAGATCTACATTTTTTGGTGGTATGATTTGGTCTATCTCTAACGGTTTACCAGTTATGCTGAATTCGTCCAGAGTAAATACGACTACAGGGGCTATAGCCAGAAACTTCAAGATACACATTTCATTTGCCATAAAAATATCTCAAACATACGACGTTTTAATCAAAATCGTTAGAGCCATTTTCAAGAAAATCAAAATTTTCGAAAAAGTTTCCATGTAAAGGGTAGTTTAGGGTGGGGCTATTTTCTTCAAAACCTTCGTGTCGCATCCCTGAAATACATTAAACTTAAATACCAACTTTGGTTTTTAACCAACTTTTCGTTTTTGAGTTACGCTGTCCATAGACACACACACACACACACACACACACACACACACACACACACACACACACACACACACACACACACACACACACACACACACACACACATTGTGTGTTTTAGCGAGACCTGCATTTTTGCGCAGTAAGATTTTGCCCATCTCTTACGGTTTATGAGTTATTCAAGAGTCATCCGGAGTAAACAGCACAACATAGGTTATAGCCAGAAAATTCAAAATATACATTTCATTTGTCATACAAATATCTTAAACATATGACATTTTAATCAAAATCGTTATAACCATTTTGAAGAAAACCGAAATTTTCGAAGAATTTTCCATGTAAAGGGTGGTTTAGGGTGAGGATATTTTCTTCAAAATATACGTGTCGCACATATAATGAAAGACATTAAACTTAAATACATACTGAGTTTTAACCGACTTTTCGTTTTTGAGTTATGCTGTCCACAGACTAACACACAGACACACACGCAGGCGCGCGAACACACACACACACACACACACACACACACGCACACACACACACACACACACACACACACACTCACGGACCTTTTTCTAAAAATGCTTTTCTTTTATTCAAGGGGTCTCAAAACATATATCCGGCGAAATCTCGAAACCGAATGTTTGGGTGGAATACAATACCTCCTACTTGCCGTAGAGAAAGTAAAAATTGCACCAAAGCCTTATAAAGAACCAAAATACCTCTAGCAGTGACAAAAATGCCTTAGCAGAGTTCTGAAATATTCCGAAAGAGACAGATTATACTAGGATCAGTAGCCAAAATACCCATAAAGGAGCTCGAAAGCACTCAGAAATTGTGCTCCTCAAAATAGCATCAAAGGCCTATGAAATGTAAGAAACATTGTAAATAACTTTACTAATACCTCAAGATATCTTTGAAAGTAACTGAAATCACTGGAAAACCAATGACAGAGAAGTGTTCACGCTTAGATCTGTATGCTGGAAGACCGTAAGTTACGCATGATAGAATAAACGAGTGTAACAGTTGGATGTAGATTAGATTAGGTTAGGTAATAAGAAAATAGAATAGGTTAGTAGAAGAGGAAGGCTTTGCTTAGGCTAGGTTTGCTAAGTCAACTGGGCGACTCGCGGCATATCTTGAGCGACCTTCTTCTTTTTTTTTTTTTTTTCACCTGCTAAACATTCAGTTATCACAGCAAATCAGGCTGCGCTCAGTGAGCAGCAGTTCCCCAGCCCTGGGTTAGGTTAAACGATAAAAGTATGGAGTAGATAGTGATGGCCTATAACGGAAATGGAACAACTATAGCTACAATGTAACTAAAATAACCGTAACAAAAACATCTTAAAGAGTAGGTATAAATTTCTTGAGAAAAAAAAACCCGCTTAATGTCCAGGAACCTCGCTAAATACAGTAGAAGAAGTCTGCTAAAAGTGCCAATTTTGGGGTGCGCTCCATCTGTCTCTTTCACCCCACTCATAGCGTTTCCGAAATAATGGTTAAAATAACCAATTAAAAGAAAGGGGGAGGAAGTATACACAATATCTTTACAGTAACCCAGATCAGGAAAACATCGACGCACACTAATCGGACCTATAATATGCGTTCTGATTTTACAAAAATGTCATTTCAGTGACCTTATTGCTTAATATTCATTTAATGCGAAGAACCCCTACTAAGTAAAAATGAAGATCGTCTTAGATTGTATTAACAGAAAGGATGACAGTGCTAACGAAAATCTTAAATGTTTTGCTCGCACGGGAGAAATGCTTTATAATTAGATAGAACTGTGAAACAGGTCACTGAAGTTAGCAATGACCTCATTAACCCTTTCAGACCCCATGTCCATTTCAATGGACATAACTTTCACATGCTGATATTTTCTTTCTGGGAAGGTATAAGTTGTTAAGCCTGTTTGCACATCTCAATGGACATTTAATAGTTACCTCTGTCAGGCATTGCTGCTATCTGGTGGCGAAATATGAAAGTTTTAGGAAGATGAAGTAGGCAAGATGGCTGCTAACAGGAAACATGATAAAGGTAGGTGCCATTTTTTAGTAAGTTTGTGTATTTAAACCCAAGAATGGCAGCTTTTCTTAGCTTTTACTCCATCCTGAATGTTTTAAGATACATTTTATTGCAAAGGATTGCACTTTCTGCAAGAAATCAATATATTATTAGCTTTCATAAGTGCATGTCCACTGAAATGGACATACGGTCTCAACGGTTACTGTATACAGGTGTAAATATAATCTGACATTTTCAACTAATCTCGCTATTTGCTGGCAAAATAAGATATCATTTTTGTTTTATATGGATTTGGGGTTACTAAATTTACATAGCAGCTACAATATTCATCAATATAAACTACATCCTGCTATACATACTCTATATTACTGTAAAATTATAGTATGAGCAATGCTACTTGTGATTAGGTAGATTTTATATTCACTTATCTATTACGTGCTATTTCAGTAGTGTAGAGAAAATTGTAATGCAGTCAAATTGTTTCTGTTAATTCATTTTCAGAATATTACAATGTGGAGAAGGATGCTGATGCAATGTTGGATTTACTGATATCAACAGATGTTTCTGATTTTGAATGGTCAGACTGTGACGAAGATGAATGTGACATTTCTGTCCCTATTCCACAACCTGTTAGACCAGGTACTTGAGGATAAAATTTGACATTGTCATTGGATTATTAACTATATTAACATAACTTATTACTCAGTACCTAGTTTAAATTTTCCTTAGAGTAGTTTATTATATGCAGAGCACTTTTCCATTTACAGGTGCCAATATTGTTACCAGAAATCAAGAGGAAGAAGAACAAGAAAATAGTGATGTTGATGAAGAGGATCAACAAGGCACACATCAGCAGGCATCAAACCCTGAACAATGCACTATTCCTCCTAACTGGCTGTTTACTGAGAAGAACAATATCAAATGGAGAAGGAAACCATTTACACCAATGAATCTGATGAATCCTGAAATTTTTAATTCGACTGAACAATCAGTAAATGAATCCACACCAATTGAATATTTTTCAAAATATATTTCAGAAGAAAGCATAGAAAATATGGTTGAAAAGACAAATATGTATTCTCTACAAAAGGGAAGTATATTTAGATATACAAATGTCACCGAAATAACATCTTTCTTGGGCCTTCATATAATGATGGGTTGCTTGAAGTACCCCAGAGCTAGGATGTATTGGGATTCAGCTCTGCACATATATTTATTTGTAGAAGCTATGTCTAGAGAAAGATTTTTTGAACTGAGGTCAAATTTTCATGTAGTCGATAACCTAGCTATGCCAGAAAATTGTAAGGACAAATTTTATAAAGTAAGACCCCTTTATGACTGCATCAGAAGGAGGTGCTTGGAGCTTCAGATAGAAAATGATTTATGTGTCAATGAACAAATAGTACCCTTCAAAGGTCACTTAGGAGTAAAGCAATATTGTAAAGGTAAACCTAATCCTTGGGGCATAAAGCTATTTCTATTATGTGGTAAAAGTGGTCTCTGCTATGACTTCATAATTCGCAGAGATCTTATCGGTCATTTCCCTGAATTTCATAACCAAAAAGAAGCCTCTAGATGTAAAATGCTAGGGTGTATGAATAAAACTCATGTATTCTGTGAGAAATGTAAAGTACATTTGTGTTTTGTTAAAGGGAGAAATTGTTTTAAGAATTTTCATGCTGATGGTAATTAACACCACTTGAGTCTATTTGTCCATTGTAATGGACACACTGTAAAAAATTAATAAATTGAGTTACAGAGATTCTGATTGTTTTATTCTGTTTAGAATACCTATTTTAACCTTTTAATGTGCACAAATAATTTTTTTGATCTCTAGATAAAATTCGGGTCTGAAAGGGTTAAAAGAAAAAATAAATAAATAAATAAATAAATAAATAAATAAATAAATAAATAAATAAATAAATAAATAAATAAATAAATAAATAAATAAAAAATAAAACAAGTAGTTCTGTATCGTGCTTTCTTAGGAGATAAAACTGGATGGTACCTAACAGTGTTTTCATTTACTTGCGTTAAATACAAGGTTGAGTAAGGTTCAGTTTTGAATCAACGCATTTTCCCCCCTTCATTAGGAAAATTAAAAGGAAACATGAAATAATTTCCTGTGGATTGCAAGAACACTATATATGCATGCAGCTTTCCTTAGAGACAATGGCTATGACGGTTTCGTAATCAGAGCGAAATTTTTTTCAGGTGCAAACTTGCAGATGCGTACTTCTCAGCAGTAATGAAAAATCTGATGTGTTGAAGTGACATAACTTTCTCTGCTCTTGTGTCTACTTACCATTCTTACAAGCTCTTATTCCTGTATCTTCTTCGTGTTAGTTGAGATAAACATTTCTATAAATTATCTTATTGCTTATTTCCTTGCAGGTGCAAGGGACTGTTAGAATACAGTAGGCTTTGAGCGATAGTCAAATATTTTAAAAGTTTGAGATTTCTCCTTGCACGCTTGACATAAAAAAAACTGAGCAACGACGTTCCATTTCACGAAAGTTTTAAGTTTTCCGAAAGTGACACAAATAACAAGGAGTACCTCCGAAATTGTTCACTCTAGAAAAAAAAATTATTTGAACATAAATTGTGTGTTTTATCGAGATCTAAATTTTTTTTATACGGTAAGATTTTGTCTGTCTCTTACGATTGACGAGTGATTCAAAAGTCATTCAGAGTAAACAGGACTACATAGGCTATACCTATAAAACTGAAAATATACATTTCAGTTGTCATACAAACATCTTAAACATATGGCATTTTGATCAAAATCGTTCGAGCCATTTTCAAGACAATCAAAATTTTCGAAGAATCTTCCATGTAAAGGGTAGTTCAGGGTGGGGCTATTTTCTTCAAGATCTCAAAACATATATTTCCGGTGAAATCTCGACATCGAATTTTTGGGTGAAATACAATACTTCCTCTACTTAGTAGTAGAGAAAGTGAAAAGCAGTGTTGACTACTTATTTCATAGTTAGATACTAGTTATAATGTTGGGTTCTAAAGAAGAGGTCTTTTATGTATGTAACAAGCTAGGCTTACTATCGGAGGGGGGGGGGGAATCATTTTAGATTGCTCTATACCCAAAATAAAAAAAAAAAAATAAAAAATCTGATGTGTTGCACTCACATGACTTTCTCTACTCTTGTACTAACCATTTTTATAAACTCTTATTCTTCTATCTGCTTCGTGTTAGTTGAGATAAACATTTGCAGAAATTATCTTATTGCTCGTTTTCTTGCACGTACAACGGGAATATGGATATAGAGTAGGCTTTGAGCAATAGTCAAATCTTTTAAAGCTTTCAAATTCCGTTCCCTTTGCATGGTTAACATAAAAAAATGAATAGTGATGTTCCATTTGACAGAAATGTAAGTTCTCAAAAACTTACACAAATAACGAGAAATATCTGCGAAATGATTCACTCTACACAAAAATGTATTTGAGCATTAATTGTGTGTTTTAGCGAGATCTACATTTTTTGTATAGTAAGATTTGGTCTATCTCTTGCGGTTTACCACTTATGCAAAAGTTATCCAGAATAAATAGGTCTTCATGGGCTATAGCAAAAAAATTAAAGATATACATTTCATTTTTCATAAAAATATCTCAAGTATATGGCGTTTTAATTAAAATTGTTAGAGTCATTTTCAAGAAAAAAAAAATGTTCCAAGAATTTTCCATGTAAAGGGTGGTTTAGGTTGGAGCAATGTTCTTCAAAATCTTCGTGTTGCATCCCTGAAAGACATTAAACGTAATGCCAACTTTGATTTTTAACCAATCTTTCGTTTTTTAATTGTGCTGTCCACAGACTGACAGACAGACACACACACACACACACACACACACACACACACACACACGCACGCACGCACGCACGCACGCACACACACACACACACACACACAAACGCACTCACACAAACGAACACACACACACGGGGACCTTTTTCTAAAAATGCTTTTTTTTTTTTTTTGGACTCAGGGGGCCTCAAAATATGTATTTCCGATGAAATCTCGATATCGAATTTTTGGGTGGAATACAATACTTACTCTACTTCACTATACGTAGTAGAGAAAGTAAAAATCGAATGTGTTACATTCAAATGACTTTCCCTATTCCTCTTCTACAAATGATTGTAACAAAAGCTTATTCTTGGATCTGCTTCTTGCTAATCGAGATTAACTTTCACGACACATTTCGTTGTAGGTACACTATGAAGTGTCGTTATATTATATGGTAACCCTCTCGCAACTTTTTTCCCCCTTGCTTTTCCCTCGCCATCTAGCGGGAGTTTGAACCGCTTATTTCCGCTTGTAGTTGCATTGGCGCCCATGTCTCACTGTTATTGCTGCATCACTTCCAGACAGTCAGATGCTGTGGTCAGATGCCTCTGTCGTTACAGCAAATATGGTGTTAACTCGTTACGAGTTTTCCGTGGAAGAACTTGTGTTTATTTTCAAAGTTTCCTTTATCACGAATGTTTGTCATGTGCGCAGAGAGTTGTAAAGTTTCCAAACGCTTAACCTGCAAGGATAGTATGCATTCAGTCGTCAATAAATTTGAAGCTTCGAGTTTGGTGTTAGACAAGATACATTCCAGGAGAGATCAGTTTTAACATAAAATATCTTCTTCTTTATCCCCGTATGGAGGACATACACTCCCTAGGACTTACAAGCCAGTGTCTAGGGTCAGTTGCCTGTCGGGTAGCAAACGAACCAACGGACCGGAGAGCGCGGAGACCTGGAAGCGAGTGGTCAGCCAAGCACCAGGTATTGGGGTGAGGAAGAGGATGATATGAAATGCAGGCAAGATGGATGATTGGAAAGGTGATGATGGAGCAATTGATGGAATGAGCGGCGGGGGAAACCGAAGAACGCGAAGAAAACCCGCCCAGACGCCGTTTCGTCCAGCACGAATACCACATGCGGGTACCTGGGATCGAACCCGGACCGCCTTGGTGATAGGCGAGCTGTCTAACGGCGCCGCCTTTAACAGAAAATATACTAGATGAAATTCATGTCAGTTTAGATAAAAGATCGCTAAGCAGATTAGCTCAACTACCAAGTGTATCTCATATTCTGTGAGAAATGATTCACGTCTATTAAAACTGGAACTGTATCGGTATATGCGAATGCAAGTATTGAAACAAAATTTCCCTGTAAGCGAGTGAATTACTGCTATTAGTTTTTTTGAGTTGTAAATATTTTCTTACAAATGGAACGTGTATCTGAATTTTCTGGTATAATCTAAGTCCTCTTTATTCTGAATTTCTTTTGCGTAAGAGACAGACAAAAAATCTTACTATATAAAAATTCGGATATGTTGCACTCACTTGATTTTCTGTACTCAGTCTTGTCAAACTATTCTCACAAACGCTTACTAGTCTATCTACCTCACATTAATCCAGATAAACATTTTCAGAAACTGTTTTATTGCATATTTCCTTATAGGTATAACGAGATTAGGAGAATGCAGTAGCCTTTAAGCAACAAAAAATATTTAAGAGCGGTTCGCTATGTGCCGACTTCGAAATTTCCTTCTCCTTGCATGGTCAAGACAAAAGAAGAAGAAAAAGATCAATAACGACTTCCCACTCGTATGTATTGTAACAAAACAGCAAAATCCAAAGTCCGGTTTCTTTCCTGTCACTTTATCGTCCTCTAAATTGTACTACAAATGCACAATTTATAGTTCTTTCTGCTATCACAATTGTTCTTCTGCTAATCTTTCTCAGTCTTTCAATGTTTTTCTCTAGTTTCTCTGTCTCTTATATCTTGACTATTACGATACAATCACTCGATGACATACGTACTCACTGACAAGCTAGCCGACTCACTCTCGTAACTAAAAATTAACTGTACACGACGACTTTCACAGCTAAACTCACGACTACAACTCCAACTAGACTCAACTGAAAACTATATTTATACTGGAACCGATGTTACGTGAACTTTCGAGATCTTTCCATGCACACGTGCGCAATGACTCAACAAGAAGCTTCTCAGCCCCTTTTGTTGTTATCGCGCATTATTACGGTCGCGTATACACACAACCGCTTCCGGCCTCCTCTCGTCCATTCATTGTTGCACGACCAATGTCACAGTATTTAAAATCGTGGCTAACGAAAAAGACAGGCTACGGTGCATACTGCAGTGACGTAATTCTCCTAGTCTGATCATGGCCCAATGAACTAAAACCACAAACATTCATGTTGGGAAAAAATGCTGGTTGAATTCATACAAAAGATGCAGTTTTATTATGATGGTATACAATGTTAGCCATGTATCAGATTACCATTATTACGTAACTCCGATTCGTGCCACAGCCTGTCTTTTTCGTTAAAGACGTTTGAAGTACATACCAAGAGCAAGAAATATATAGGAAACATTTAACTCCACCCGTATACAGGCATCCCCCCCCCCCCAAAAAAAAACAAAAAAAACCACTGACAACGCTTAGTATGTTGTACGGAACGGCAAACTGATCGATTTTCAAACAGGAACCCCTGTCCGGAAATGCACGGTTTTTGGACGCTGTAGCGCATCGAAGTGTGAGATTGGTGTACGTTCACATTTCATCAATAAACCCAACATCGAGCTGCCTATATTACAAACGGGCTTCGAACTGTGTACCTCCTACGTCTTTGCAGAGCTTACATCAGCGGTGGTGAGCCTCATGCACACAACCCAATACGTGCGGTTGTCTTTGAAGATTTTCAATGGCTCTGTGGACTCGAGCCATAAGATCCTTCGCTGACGTTACATGAGTGCCACACACCGCACTCTTCATACAACTTCACAGAAAATAGTCGAGAAGTGTCAGATCTGGCGACCGTGGTGGCCACGGAACTGGTCCACCTCTACCAGTCCATCGATTTGCATATGCGACGTTGAGGCAATTCCTTAGAGTTACATCAAAATGTGCTTAAGTTGGCTATTTCAGCTGCTGTGTACTGGTACGTGTCGCACTGCTGTTAAGATACGTTACTGTATTGAAAACTACACAAGGTAGGATGTGCACCAAGGACTCTATGGTGGAATTTAGCACATGCGCAGGAATGCTGTTATGCTCAGGTCGTTCATCCCAGTACACAGATGGCTAAAGGATTGCATACCTTCCGTATTAAGATACCAAAACCAATGTTAACAAATTGTCAAAACCGTCGCTCTCCAGCGTCCAAACCGTACATTTCTGGACAGGGTTTCCTGTCTGAAAATCGACCAGTGTGCCATCCAGCGTTGTCGGTTTTTTTTTTTTTTTTGGGGGGGGGGACACCCAGTATAGGAGGGAGGGCTTCAGAGGCTATCCCCAGAAAATTCAAGATATATCTACATTAATTCATTTGTCATGAAAATATTCGACGCCATCAACCTAGGGTACCGGGAACGTGCCTTCAAGAGAGGCACCAGCCAGCCGTCCAAGCACCAGGGAGAAATCTTTACGCAATGCAAACACCATCATCCCACAGCAACCCACCAATAGCCGTCGCTGGTCCTACAACACTGAAACATATGAAAATGAAACAGAGTAAAGAAAGAGACAGGAAATTGGTGGTACAGTACACGTTACTGTAATGAGTAGAGGAAGTTGTGTGATCGCATCTCATTAGGCTTTTCTTTATTATTTACTTAAACAATTAACTCGCACATTTTAAAGCCAGATAGTTGTTTGTGCATAAGCTATTGGGAAAGCCACTGATGCAAGCATAGTTTCTTGTGGCGTCATGTCATCCTGGAATCTACGTTTTGGAATTGATTGCGCTGATAAGGTTTAGATATCGCAAGTTTTTAGCGAGAACGTTTTCTTTATGTAACAGTCTATTATGAAATCAGTTTTACAGAATTAGGGAAAAGGTTTTGAAAACGAGAGTATCTATTTCCTCAAGAGTCTGTGAAGCAAAACATGTATATATTCTACTCGGCAGTATATTTACTAAATGTTATTACTTTAATATTAAAACAAATATTGATGGGAGCTGCAGACTCCGTGTAATCTGTCTCAAATTAGAACGATCGTGTTGGAGAAGAGAAAGAGAGAGAGAGAGAGAGAGAGAGAGAGAGAGAGAGAGAGAGACAAAGTTGCTCTAGCGGAACGCTCATAGGCTGTTGATTGGTGGAGGGAAATTCATGGGTGTTTGTAGAGGCGGAAACCGCCGTCTTATGGAACCATCATTGATCGAGGAATCTAGTTTTTTAGCTGTACAACCCCCGTTAACGGCAACGGGAACGGCAACGACAACATGAACGGGCATAGCCCGCTAACGGCAACAGGAATAGATAGTGGATATTGCGCATTGGGATGTCATTTATTTCTTTTGACCAATGAAAAAATTTTAACCTACTCTCCAATTCATCCAGCATTAAAACAGGTTAAGCAACGGCGAATTTCGATAAAGTGAAGATCTACGGAGTTATTGCGTATTTCCGATTGCGAGAAATCAGCAACCGTCGCCTTTGACAATCGACACAGTCGATAATTAATTTTTGAGAGTGAGAGACACACTGCTAAAATTATTTCCGACTTGATTTTCCCACTATTGCGAGCAGCAAGAGCTCTAACGGCCGTTTACGTCACGGCTGTTTTGAAGAATTTCTACCTTGAAAAAAGAAGAAGTCTTTAATATTCACTTAATGTATCTAATATGCGTGCCCGTTAACGGGAACAAAAAGTTGAATCTTGACCAAGTCTTGTTCCCGTTCCCGGATGCCGTGAAGGTTTGCCATTTGAATACATGCATTTCAAGCAGGGCCGTAGCCAGAGGGGGGCCAGGTTGGGCAGCGCCCTCTTAAAAACTTAGGTGTAACTGTGCCAAGCGAAGAAGAAGTGTCAAAGGTTCAGGCTTATTTGTCCTCAAAACCTAATGAAAATAAAGTGGATCTTTTATACAAAAACCGCGATGTGTTGAAAAAGATTTATGCATTGTTTGCTACAATAGCAACGTTTGGATTCAAAACAGCAACTTGTGAATATACGGTTTCTGCATTAAATGCCATAAATCGATCACAGAGACTATCCATGATCATCAACGATTGGAAAGTCTGGCGTTTCTTACCTTTGAAAAACAGCAAACACAGGCCTTGGACCTTGAAGAAGTTCTAAAGACATTTGAAAGTAAAGGAAACCGCAGACTCCAATGATTCTAAATCAACATTGAGTTGATATTTATTTATGCCAACAAACTTACTGCTGGTATTTTTAAACACACGAGCCGTGTGTGGGCAATGTTTTAAGAGGTGGAATCAAGACTGAAAAATTCAATGCCATAGCTGGGATTTGAACCACGGATCTTCCGCTTATCAAGGGGCTGCTTTAAGCACTAAGCTACCATGGTCAACTTACCAGTACGACATTAAATTCATCAGCTGATTCGTACTTTTCCCGGTAGATCACAAGGGAATCTCACATCAGAGATAAATACCCCAAGGGCGACTTACAAACTGTAAGTACTTTATGTCCCGGGTTTAAGTAACCTTTAAATGGTAATTATTATTTACTTATGCCAACAAACTTACTATTGGTGTTTTTAATCACACAAGCCACCTCTTAAAACATTGCCCACACACGGCTCGTGTGTCTAACACCAGCAGTAAGTTTTTTGGCATAAATAAATAATTACCATTTAAAGGTTACTTAAACCCGGGACATAAAGTACTCGTACTTACAATTTTTAAGTCGCCCTTGGGGTATTTATCTCTGATGTGAGATTCGCTTGTGGTCTACCGGGAAAAGTACGAATCAGCTGTGGAATTTAATGTCGTACTGGCAAGTTGGCCATGGTAACTTAGTGGTTAAAGCAGCCGCTCGATAAGTGAAAGATCCGCGGTTCAAATCCCGACTATGGCACTGGATTTTGCAGTTCTGATTCCACCTCTTAAAACATTGAGTTGATAACTATTGTTTGTTAACTCCTCTGTTAAGTGAGTGGACTTTTCAATTAAAACATTTAACGCCCTTGAAACTTGTGCTTCTTACAGCTTCCAGATCCAACTTCTGTAATTTTATAAGTGTTGGTCACAATGATTACTTGCTCTTTAAATATTTAAATTTTCATTTTACATTTTCAGCATACCTAATTAACTTTATATAGTTTCTTTATGGCTGACTTTATTAAGTCTGTGATTTTCATTGATCCGAGAAAATCCATTTTGAACAATTCAAGTAAAAGTGATAATTTTTCTTTTGTAGTGCAAGTCAAATCCAAGAAGTATGTGTTATATAGTATCTGGGCTTCCGCAAGTATATCATTACTTTTACCAAGTTTCTTCAAATAAAATGGAGTGTTAGCAACCTTTAACCTTATCGTAATATTATATGAAAATCTGGTCTTTTAATGTTTTGCTTTTTAAACCATGAAGTTCTTTCATTACTTCCATATCATTTTATGAATTGTTGTATTCTGAATTCCAATTCTGTATCATTTTATTTCTAACCACAGAGTGTTTGCCATTCCTGGAAGTTTTAAAGTTCATTGTTCTATGGAAATAATAGACTGTATGATAATATGAAAAATAAAGTTTACCTATGTATGTTTACATAACTCTAGAAATTAAAGAGATATGTTTTTATTTTCTCTACTACGTAAAGTAAGTTTAGGAGTAATATTCCACCCAAAAATTCGATGTAGGGATTTCACCGGAAATATTTGTTTGGAGGCCTGTTAAATCCAAAGAAAACAGTTTTTATAAGAAGGTCCATGTGTGTTTGTGTCAGTGTGTGAACAGCATATCCCAAAAAGAAACGTCGGTTATAAATAAAACTTCGTATATAAGTTTAGCATTATCCAAGGATGCGAGACGAAGATGTTAAAAACTACGCCCCTCACTCTAAACTACCCTTTACATGGAAACTTTAAAACTTTTTGACTATCTCAAAAATGAGTGCAATGATTTTGAATTTTCAAGGAATAGCTTCTGAAGTTCTCTTATTCTGGATAACTTTTTTATAACTAGTAAGCCGTAAGAGATGGACAAAATCTTACTATACGAAAAGTGTAGGTTCGTTAAAACACGCAATGTATGACGTATACGTTCGTTTTTTGTGTAGTTAGCCGTTACCGAGGTATTCGTTGTTACTGGTTTGAATTTTAAAATGCTCATACTTTTCTCAAGTAAGAAGTCGTCATTTTTTTTTCTCTCTTGTACATGCGAAGAGAACGGAATTTCAACATCGTCACATAGCGATCGGCCTTAAAACTTAAAGCCTACAGTAATGCCATTGTAATTACAAGAAAATATGCATTAAGACAATTTCTGGAAATGTTTATGTCAATTAACGTGAAGTAAATAGAAGAATAAACATTTGTAACAAAAAATAACTGGTAGAAGAGTGAGCAGAGAAAGTTATGTGATAGAACGCATCTACTTTTTAAAATTACTTTATCTCGCCCCTCCTATAAAATCTGGAGCCCCGCCTAATGTTTAGTCCTGGCTACGGGCCTGATTCTGGTTCTAGTTCCCGTTGTCGTTGGTTGTGAATCAGTCTTTAACCTTAATCTCTTTAGAATTCAATCAATGATTTGAAACTGATTACATCAGAGTTGGAGTTTAAGAGTCATCGATAGAATTTCCTTCAATTTCTCACACAAGTTGTTTTGTTGTATGGTACGTTCCAACAGGATCGGTCTAGTTTGAGACAGATTCTAGTAGTGTAAACTGATACTACCCTGGATTCACGTGAGCGAAACCATGCAGAAAATTCTGACGTGTATACAAAGGACGGAGGTTTTGCTTACAAACCTTCGAGAATGTACTGAATAATTTCACAAGGTCGTTATGTAATCATTGCATAATAATTGCTGAGGGTTTTCCAAAGAATTTGTACATATAATAACATTGGATTATGTGCTTGCATACACTGTAAATCCGAGAAAAATATTGGTGCAAAAGTGCCTGCTAACACTGTCTGCAACCTACCTGCTTTACATTTTACAGTTAGAAAATATGATCGTAGCAATCCAGGAATTCGCGGTCTAAATTCGTATCGGCGTAAACACTCAACGAACGCCTCTGTAGCGTGGTTGGTAATGTGTCTGCCTCACGTCCAAGAGGTGGCAAGTTCGAATTTCGCTTAGGGTGAGTTATCCCGATAAGATTTTTCCGAGTTTTCCCTTATCCTGAGAAGACGAATGTTTATTACACAAATTTTAGAATACACATAATTGACAATAATTCACACTCAGAAGGTGGTAGTTATATACGCAGTTAAAGTTAATTACTTCCGTAAAAACACTTGCATATTCGGTGCTTACCTTAGGAGCAACTCACACTACTAATAATACACACATCTTACTTTATGTCATGTAGCGTGTCGTCTGAGCACTTTGAGCAAACGATTATTTTCCTTTATAACCTATGGTTTCTCTTAATTTGTGTTTGGCAGACAAATAGCAGGCTAGTGAGATATTTGAAAAAAGGCTCGCCTGCTGTAGAACTCTAGGTTACGAGGATTTTTTTGTTTTTGTTTTTGTTGTGGAAATGTGGATATAGAAGAGGGAGGTCATCCAGTTCCTTGCACGGTAGATAAACCGAAGAGTGTGAGTTAAACCTCGTATCCCCTTCATTAGTACCTCTAATATACATTTATATGCTTTAACCCTTTCATGCCTGGTGTGTCTTATAAGATTCATAATCTAAACCGGTTTCGAATTAGAGGAAGAACGGCATATGTAGCAAAATAATTCAGGCATGAGAGGGTTAAAGCAGTAACGCCATCTAAGATTGAGTATAGGTGTCAAGACTCAACATCACTTATTGCGTACATGTAGCATTATATTGGTGCACTCTTTATTGTACAACTTGTCGTAAGACACGTCTTCTTCTTCTTCTTTTTCTTCTTCTTCTTCTTCTTCTTCTTCTTCTTATTATTATTATTATTATTATTATTATTATTATTATTATTATTATTATTATTATTATTATTATTATTATTATTATTATTATTATTATTATTATTATTATTATTATTATTATTATTATTATTATTATTATTATTATTATTATTATTATTATTATTATTATTATTATTGCCCTTTACGTATGGAGGACTTACAAGCCTGTGCCTAGGGTGATATGCCTGTTGGGGAGCAGATGAACCTATAGACCGGACAGAGTGAAGAACTGGAAGCGGTTGGTCAGTCAAGCACCAGGTGTGAGAGTGAAGAAGAGGATTATATGAAATGAAGGCAAAATGAAAGATTGGTAAGGTGATGATGGAACAGTAGGGGGAATGAGTGGCGAGGAAAACTGGAGAAGCAAGAGAAAACTCGCCCACATGCCGCTTCGTCCACCGCGAATACCATATGCGGGTTCGGGGGATCAAACCCGTGCCTCCTGGGTGATAGGCGAACGTCTAATCGCTCGGCCACGGTGCCGCCAGTAACACACGTGACAATAATTCACACTCAAAATATCGCAGTTATAGTTATATATGTAGCTATGGATGCATAAGCCTGAAATAAAATTATATAAGTGAAGTCGCTTAAGAGGCAGAGTAGGTGACCCCATTGACTTTAACGAAGCAACACTATGTTCTTAGACTACTACTTATAACTCAGGATAATGTTGTATTCATCCAGCATCCATTAACGTAAACATATCTGACGAACCAGTGCTTTTCCCGCATACGCAACCTTAACCGGAAACATGCTCTGCACTAACCGCTTATTAAACGAGCAGTTAGTGTGTGGCAGCTACTACAGACACGAAAATGAAATGAAAAAATCTAAAAATGAAACGTTCAAGGAGCACGGAATTGTGTTCCATAACTTTGGAATAGAAATGGCGAAGACTGGTTCGTAAGTACTTGTGAATGTATGTGCAAATATGGGCTCGTTTTCCTACAAGAGCTTCAAGCCAGAAAAAAAGTTGCATTCGATGACTTGAGGCTCAAAGTATATTTCATCTTTGCCTAAGACTTGTATTCATAAACAGCATTTTCAGTGATGAGTTCTGTTAAATTGTTTTATTACGAAGTTTTAACTTTATTATATCCTTATTCGTATAAGACAGTTTCGATTCTTTAACTTTGACTCTGGAAATTTTTGATTTCATCACTAATTTCCAATGTTTGCTAATTCAATTTACAAACCCACAACTTTCTATAATGATAAAATCAGTACACGTGGGTCTACTAAAATTAACTCACGATTGCAATAGAGAAAAGGAAGTGGCCGAAGCAGTTGCATTTCGTCCCTCTCTTCTAATTTAATCAACACAGGAAAAACTTGAGGAAAAACTTGAATGGATTAGTTAAGATTTTAGGGTTAAATATGAGAGAGAAAATCCAGTAGTATGACAGCTGTCCTATTTTAGGGTTGTCATAAAGACACAGTCTGCTAATAAATCTGTAACAAAAATACAGTTTTAAATAAGAATGATAAAGGATAAAAAAGCGTATAACGTAAAACTGTTTGATAGACAAAGTGTGATAATGCACAAAATTATTATAAAATTTGGAAATAGGACAGCTAACCATTTTATGCCGGGCTGCAAGAAAGGGCTTAGAGATTTCTTTAGCGCTAGTGTTCATTTGCCTCTGAAATGAGTTGCATGAAGATCTACAACGCTATTCAAGCGAGTATCACTAGAGATCGAATCTTGGATATATAAACATTTAGAGAATGGCCGCCAATATTGTTTTCATCGCATGGTTTCCTCTTAATTTTTTCATATCATGACATCCTCAGATACAAGTAAATAAAAACTATTGCTGCATGCATTATTGTCGATTGATATGTGTATAGAATTATAGTTTTATGCCGGGAAGTGTTGTATTTCTGTTCTGTTCTTCACTGGATTTTTTTAAACGTCCTCCAACGTAGTGTCATATCGAACGGTGAATAACTGAAATGGGAGAAATTATGCTCAAATGAGCCCGAGGTCCATGGAGCTTTAAGTTATCCGACAGTCATTTTCTCAGGATAAGGGAAAACTTCGGCGGGGAGGGGGGGGACCTTATCAGGATAACTCACCCTAAGCGAGATTCAACTCGTGACCTCTTGGACGTGAGGCAGACACGCTACCACCACGCTACAAACGCGGGTGCTATATTAGATCTGAGTGTATTTCTTAAGATTGCGTATGTCCTGAAAACCCTTTTTCGTCACAAAATATTTCATCAGTATTTTTAACAGTGATGCATGTTTCCAATTTCGAAAAGTTACCATACCCAATGAGAGAAAATGAAGAGCTTCCTCTCTTCTTGTTTTAATGTTCGCGGTATGAAGTGTTATAGCAAAATACAAAATCTTAACCTGCATTTCTACCAAGAACGAGAAATTTTAGATATAGTTCAATATATTTCAGAAATATGACAACATAAAATTTGAAGTTACATTTAGATTCTCCAAACAAACATTCATGGATATCTGAAGAAGCATGTAGTACGTATGTCCTGTTGCCATAAAATCAGCTGTTGGTTACCCGGAACCAACCATTTGTTGATAACCCTTCGTTATTACATAATAGGCGCCTTTCAGAAAATAATAGGAGACTATATTCATGTTTACAAATGTACAGTATGGAATAATAAGGCCTGAGTCCCAGCATTGCGAATGAGGTTACAATTCATGAATATGCCTCACGGTCAAGGCAATTATTGACGAACTCTGAGACAAGGGTTCCGTGATTCGTAGGAAAAAGATTTGTATGCCCTATAACATACTAAATATGCACTTTGAAAATGAAAAGTATGACCTAAAAATCTAAAAAAATGCCCTTAAAACTGAAAATGTTTATTTTAATAACAATTTAAGGTAAATTCAAAATTACACTATATAAAATAATGCAATTAAGCAAAACAATTAGTTAATAGAGTTGCAGAATTTAAAAGGATATTCTATGAGCAATTGATGTATTTTGCGGGAAAATACTAAGTATTCATTTCATCAATCCTGAATTGCATTTGTAGATTTCAAAGGAAAATTGACTGCCGATTATTTAACAAAGCTCTTTTCCGCTTGCACCGACACTGAAGAACATACTTAACGTAAACTATGTTACTTGTTTCCAAATCTTCTGGTAATTCTCCAAGGGAAAAGTTTCCACACGACAGTACATCTGCAACTGAAGACAATGTAGCAAACCCTGTGTTTTTATTCAAAATGGGCATTATTTTGTTCGCTATAACCTTCAAGCAGCGTGCGCTGGGGTTATAATCCCCAAGGCACTCCGATGGAGTGGCAAAAAGTCATAAAATTTGCGACCCGGCGCCTAATTTCATCTTCCACTTATGAAAGAGATAAGGCCTCGTGTAGTATTCTCACAGTGAAGGAGCGGTATACAGAATAAATGATTCGAAGACTACTATGCGCCCAATGCAGTAGCTGAGTAGCAGAAGGGTTGAGTCTGCGGCTTGCGCCAGATCTCGTAGGCGTACAAAAGGTCGGGAATTACGAAAAACGGAAAAGGTGTACCATCGAGGGAAAAGGCATTCCAGACCTTAGAGTACGAGTCTGTTGTCCCATTGGCTCGAAGCGGCAGGTCTATTATGTGTTTCCCGAAAGTTAGGTTCTTATGCTTCACTCCTAGGTATTTGACAGCATTCGTCCATTCTATACTCCTCCTGAGATAGGGAAACGCGGGAAAGTTTGCGGGAAAGCGGCGCTTTGCTAGAGCTATAGTTCTTTTTTTTTTATCTGATTACCCTCCCCGTATGGAGGACTTACACCCCCTAGAACTTACAAGCCTGTGTCTAGGGTGTCTGTCGGTCTAGCAGACCGACAGAGTAAAGATCTGGAAGCGGGTGGTCAGCCCAGCACTAGGTATGATAGTGAGGAAGAGGATGATATGACATGCAGGCGAAATGCATGATTTGAAAAGAGATAATGGAGCAATTGGTGGGAGAAACCGGAGAACCCACCAGTGAAAATTATAGGCTACCTTACAACTTTCAAAAACTCGTTAACTCATATCTACATCACCTGGTGTACAAATCTGCACAGTTTTTACCAAAGTGGACACAGCTTGGAACAACTTCTTCAAGCCTCAGCTAAGATAAGAGGTTGTTCACGTCTTTCTGAAACTACTTAATTTCTTGTTTTAATCTCTTACTTACAGAACACATCTCTGTAAAACCGAGTAGTACGACTAATTTGATATGAATTCTCTGAAGATTAATTCAGTGTATCACAGGTTTTCCTTTCCATTATCCATGTACAGTATGCACTTTATTTTACTCCTTGCAACTTCCGTCAGATAACATTACGTACCCTCTTCCCTCTTCGTCTTTTTCTTTCCTTTTTACTGTAATAGCGTTCAGTTGTAGCTTGGTGCTTAAATATACGCCAGTATCAGTGGCATTTCTTAGACATATCAGAGTTAAAACAACAAGAAGTATACTGCCGCTGTTACGTATTTGGTATTGACCCAAAATAGAAACTAAAGATCATTAACGCTGAATCTTATCTGTAGCCAGCGTTTTCTCTCCCCCAATCTCCGCACGCGCCCAAGGTTTTCTTCTATTTTTTTTCCCTTTCTTTTCTTTTTCTTTTATTACGAGGAAGACCAACGCGGTTTTTAAAACTGGCGATGTTCCAGATTACTGCATTGATTGTGTAAAATGGCGCGTACAAATGGCCATTCAGTATCACATCTGTTACATGTTATAAACTTATAAATAATGTTAAAAAGAAGGCATTTTAGAACTAGATTATTGTTACAGCAATTATTATTACTTCATTTTTAATAACAATAGCAGTTAAAGCGACTACTTCAGTCTACTGCAGCGCTGTCCAACGCGGCGCCGTGATGTATATTTCTGGCGCCCTTCATAAGCAAATTTTTACTCCGACAATTTCTAATATTAATTCAAATTTCAAAACAAAACTATTTCCTTCCGAATATATTCTCAGTATACACCCATAAAGTACGTTTTTGTAGACCTAAAGCTGTATTCATTATTTCCCTAACCAGTGTTTTCCTCTTTTCCTCTCAAAAGAAGGGTACTTGCCCCAATGGGGGTTGTGATGGCGCCCGCGCCTCCTTGGGCATGAGTTAAATGTGCCCGAGCACATAAGAAAGTTGGGCAGCACTGGTCTACTGATTTTCAGATCCAGAGTTCTTGGGGTTTGTCCCTAATGACCAAGTTGTCGACGGGCCCTTAAACACGACACGAAGACATTGGGGTTTGTTTTGCTAGGAAGCTGTTTTGTATAAAAAGGATCTTCCCTATGGTTAAGGAGAGTGAATGTACATATGTATGCGTGAGTGCGGGTCTGTGTGACTGTGAACGGCATAACTCGTAGACGAGATCTCGAATAAATACCATATTTGGTTTTGAAGATCATCTTCCAAGGATGCGACAAGATTTTCAAGAAACATCCCCACCTCAAACTGTTAATATGGCACATTTTTCGTTAGTTTTCACAAAAATAGCTCTAACGATTTAGTAATTATAATTACCATATGTTTAAGAAGTTTACGTGATAAATATCATGTATACCTTAATTTTGGGGGGAAATGGCCTGTCGGGTTCTCGTCATTCGAATGAATTTTGCATAAGTAGGTATGTATAACTGTTTAACTACAAGAGACAAAATGCTTACTATACAAAACCTGTAGATCTCTTTAATGCACAATTTATTAATAATTTTGTAGCATCTGCCCTATTCGAGATATTACTTTCTCTACTAATAAATAGAGAAATTATTGTATTCCACCCAAAAATTCAATGTCCAGATTTCACCGGAAATATGTTTTGAGGTCCCTAAATAAAAAAAGCATTTTTAGGAAAAGGTCCGCGCGCGCGCGCGCGTGTGTGTGTGTGTCTTTCAGTCTGTGGACAGCATAACTCAAAAACGAAAAGTCGGTTAAAAACCAAAGTTTATTTACGTTGAATGTCTTTCAAGGATGCAACAGCAAGAGTTTGAAGAAAATAGCCCCATCCTAAACTGCCCTTTACGTGGAAATTTTGTTCGACAATTTTAATTTTCTTGAAAATGGCTCTAACGATTTTGATTAAAATGACATGTTTAAGATATTGTTATGAAAACTGAAATGTATATTTTGAATTTTCTGGCTATAGCCTATGTAGTTCTGTTTACTCTGGATGACTTTTGAATAACTCGTAAACCATAAGAGACAGACAAAATCTTACTGTACAAAAAATGTAGATCTCGCTAAACACACAATTTATGTCCAAATACATTTTTTTTAGAGTGAACTATTTCGGAGATATTCCTTGATATTTGTGTTAGTTTTGGAAAACTTAAAACTTTCGTCAAATGGAACATCGTTGTTCATTTTTTTTTATATGTTAACCGTACAAAGAGAACGGAATCTCAAAACTTTAAAAGATTTGACTATCGCCCAGAGCCTATTGTATTCTCATATTCCCCTTGCACCTACAAGGAAATAAGCAATAAGATAATTTTTGCAAATATTTATCTCGACTAACACGTAGAAGATATAGGAATAAGAGTTTGTGGGAATGGTTAGTACAAGAGTGGAGAAAGTCATGCGAGTGCAACACATCAGATTTTTTTTTGTTGGTTTGAATTTTTCAGGTTTGTCATTTGTTAACTGTTCACAATTCAGTTATTTCTGCTCCGTCATGGAAAGACTGGAATTTCTTCGCCAGTGTATAAACATCCGCTTCAACCTCCTGTATCTTTCTTGAACTACTTTCACACTTTATCTTGAGCTCTCAAATGGCGTTTTTCTGAAGACATTGTTTTTCCAACAGCTTAATTAAAAGGCTAAACACAGGTCTCCTTTTACTATTTACTGGAGTTTTGGTGTCGACGTTGGATCTTCTTTAGGCATTTGGTACTTACAATTACGGTTTGAATTGGTCAAACACAAAAGTAAAGCACAAAAACAAACTAGTATTATAAAGCAAGAGAGCAGCAACAAAGGAAATTCACAGATGGTAACACTGGACAATGGACAACGATGCTCAGTTGTAATTTGGGCAAAACGCGGGCACTATCGACTCGCACCGTTGGTAGCGCTAGATTTCAGAGCTCAGGATAAAGTGTGCGAGTAGTACCCACAACGAAATGGGTAATGAAACAATTTTTGCAAACGTTTACTCCAATTAACGTGAAGTAGTTAATTAAATAAGCTCTTATAAAAATGGTTTGTGTAAGACATGTAAGGAAATGCTGATGTGTTACATTCACATGATTTGTTTATTTTTATAAAGCTTTTAGAAGATTTTCTGAGTATATCTTATTACTGTAACAAATGTCAAAGTCCAGTTGCCTTTTCGGTCACTTTATTTCTCTTAAAATTGAATCACAAAAACGCAGTCCTCTTTTTTATCGTCAACACAATCTACAATTTGTCGTGACCGTGCTATTTAGTTCTTCTGTCCGATCGTAACCTTGACACACACTCAAATAGGCTTAACTAAAAACTACTAGCAACTGTCTCGTTCTACACTTAAATATTCTTTCCTCTAGGAGTCCAGGAGTAAGTACAAGTCGCCTGAGTTGACCCAGGCGGATGGTAAAGTGGCCACGGTACCTATCCGCTTTTACGGATTTACCCGTGAGGTTGTTAAGGTTTTGTCTAATGTTACAAGCTTTAGTGTAATGCCTTTAATGGTGCAGGTTAGTTTCTTATGTTGCTACTGGCGGTGAGATGTGCCCGATCTTGGATGTCTAGCCATCCGAGCGACCATTGCCCTACTGCTTACTTCGTCGGTCGCTTGTGGAACCGTCGAGCAATGCAGTGCCAGTGACAGGAAACCGAGAGGAATAGGTGAAGGGTGTGGTGGTGCCAAGTGTGAGGTACATTTGGCAGTTTAGGTGTTTGAGGGGATAGCGGTAGTTACCAGCCAAGGGCGTCCTTGGGCAAGCGGTAGCTCTGGCGCCGTCTAGGTAGGCGATGACCGTATTGCCCCAGAGTGTTGACCAACTGGTTAGGGTGAGGTGTGCGTTTGGCATACATTGTGCGAGTCCTGTCCCGCACGACGTCCGCAATGTATGGTATGCCGGAATAAGTGTGGAAGATGTGTAATGGAAGCTACGGTCGGTATCGTAGATCATCCTAAGCGCCCTGTTGTGCACGGCCTGCAGCCTGCGGATGGTGGAACGAGCCACCGGTCCCCAGACCTCGCACCCGTGCAGGATCAGGGGCGGGACGATCGCACGGTACAAGCATAGTTTCAGGTGAGTAGGCATGGTTGAGTGGAATATGGGATATAGCTGTCTCAGGGCGCCATGTCCCAGACCGACCTTTGTCCTGACATGTGGAGTGAAGGTTAGACCACGGTCAAGCAGTACTCCCAGGTATTTGGCGGAGTTAACCCAGAGGATTCTTCTCCGCCGCAGTGCCAGGGATAATTTGTTCCTCTCAACATTACATCCGCTTATATAGCCGAGAGTGACTTAGCAGAGAATTTTCTTGAAATGCCACCCTTTTGCAAACAAGCCCGGCCCGTGAACATTTTCTCGAACTGGAAAGGGTAGAACGACGCTGAAAAATTGAATGTACCAGCTCTGGAATACCCATGGTTGAATTTTTCAGTCTCATCCTACCCCTTCCAATCTTGTCCTACCCACGGTTATTGTGTGGAAGAATAATTAATTAATCACAGTTTCTCGAACTGTGGAAACGCTTTGTTCTACCGCGCTCATTGTCGTTCTTGTTCTGACCACTCCATTGTCGTCGGGCCGCGTATTTACTACTGGTGGTGTTAGGTAGCTTGATCTTGAGCGTCTCTTTGACGGGCAGCCGGCCTCACGTTGTTTTCTCTGCATGTACATATGCAGGTGGTAGAGTAGGTAGGTATTCCATTCCACCCAGGAACTCGATATTAAGATTTCACTGAAAATGTACGTTTTGAGGGTCTCTGAATCCCAGAAAGTAATTTACAGAAGAAATACTTTGGAAACTTAAACTCTGCTAACCAGTAACAGCACTAGAATTTTCCTTGTGGCGTGAATGGAACCATTTTGGAAAGCAATCTGTGTATAAACATCAATAGAAGTAGCAGATTTGCCAATTTTAAGACATAAAAAATCATGAATTTCCCTATATTTTAGCCAAACTGGCCGCATGTAACTTTTATGGATGTCTAGCTATTCAATTTCTGTATTGTTAGCTTTCATTTCGGACATGCTATAGATAAAACCTCAAATTAAATTCTGAGTTGCATAAAAATGAATGTGTACAGTACGAGCTATGACTCAAGCTTTGTGCTATTTTCTCTATTATATCAACTTGTGATAAATTGAGTAGACTGCATCCAAAACTGAGCGCCATTACACATAGAATGCACTCGGCGATGAAAACCTCAATCATGGCAGTATTTACTAATGTCAAGAAACCTTACTGTGACTAAAGTGTTCGCTAAATGCCAGTCGGTCGTGGAGTTACAGTAGCAAATTATACTGCTGTAAGCGGTTCATGCGCAATCGAAGAGATTCCAGGAAAGTATTACCTGTAGTTTATTAAATGAGTAGGTTCCTCAGGACCCTCGGCTGAGACCTTCGAACGTGTAGGAGAAGCATTTACCAGAAGCCTCAAGAAGTAAACAATGTCCAAGTGGAAAGTAAACATTAAGCAGTCAACTTTCTACTCTTCTATGCCACATGATTTAGCAGAACTGCATATTTTGGTATCAACCATGGGATTTGACACTGTTCGGCAGGAACTGGAACTGATGTCCACCTCATCATCAAGTATACGAGTACACATATTGAGCATTTTTAAAGTGCACAATAATCTTGGAGGTATTTGTATGCGTTGATATGAGTTGATTTACTATCTTGACACTCTTGCGGTTGAGGTAGGGAACTTAGGGGGGACGCCTCACTTACTGCAAACCAGTAGGGATCTATTGTAAGCTACCACCACATCCCGGGAGGGAGAGATGGGAGGAGGGAGACCACAAGCCCGGCAGAAGGCGGCGAAAACAGCGCCACAAAGATGTCCGTAAGACCTTAACAGTTGACACAGACACACCTGGTGAAACCCCCCTCCCCGAAGCTCCTCACCACTGCTCACAGAGGGGGTCGCAGCGACCCTAACGGCCTGGGCTGCGGCACGCATCTACCACAAGCGGGGCTAAGAGAGAATCATTACCGAGCCCAAGCAACTGCACTATCTGACCGCAGCTGCTCGAACTACCGTTCTGACAATAATTGGACCTGGAAGGTGACAAGTTGAATGTAGTTGCCGCGGCGCCAACTCGCTCGGTTCTGACACACATTATCAATTAATATAATTATTATCATCACATATATTAGGTACCATTATTGTTACTAATCGTATGTAAACCACCTGTAAGCTTTTCCAGGCTAGTATTTTCTGCCTGTAGAGCGTCAAGTACACAAAACTACTATATTTACTGTATTATAAACCGAGCCAAGTGGCACCGCGGCAACGTGTGCGACTCGCATGCGGGAGGTCCCGCGCTCGATCCCCGGCGACCGCGCACTCTAATTTGGGTTTTCCGTGGTTTCCCCATGTCAGGAATTTCATTATAACCGTTTCCTTTCAATCATCTATCTTCATTCCATTTCCTTATCTTTCAGGTGTGCTTTCAGGGGAGTGGTACTGATGATACCGGGCAGATGGCGCGGATACTTGCGCATGGTAACTGCTGTTTTTGGCGCCAGGTGACGTTTGGGGGGAGGGACCATTGTACGACAGCGGACCCACGGTGGTTGCTGCTTTGCGGGACCTGGCGCTGAGATGAAAAGATCTCAGCACTTGTTAGGGACAGCTACCCGTCTCTGTGGCCTGTCCGCCTGCGAGCCTGTGGTAATCTGCAATTTCCTCACTTCATCCCTGCCTCCTGCGAGGTGTTAGCCATGGTAGATCTGCGTAGGTGCGCGAGGTTTCCCCTTCCGTGTATACTCTTTACCCTTCTACTGCATTATAAACAACATTTCAAAATGATAAAACATCACATTGAAAACCAAAATACGGAAAACGGGAGATTGAAGGAAACGTTTCTAAAACACGTGAGCATATGAGTAATAAGAGAGATCTGATAACCTTTATAAGGTTTTGGCAATATTAAAAAGTTTTATATTACATGAACTTGATATAGTTCTGCTCGTTACAAAGACCAACTCATCACTTGTCCTTTGACTTTGCAAAATCAGTGCTGTGCAATGACATGGATGTGAAGTATGAGGCAATATTAAGGCGGCGTCTCAATATGAATTTTTTGGTGTAGCACAGACATCCAGTAGTTTTCTAGTTAGGTAACATTACATCGCTGATCTTTACATAACATGCGCCATTTGTCCTTTGGAGTGATAAAATCGACCAGCTTATCTCATATTACTAAATGTAAATCATATTCGGTGAGGAGACATTCTGTATTAGCTCTCATAACAGTTTTGTGGGGAGGTGAAACAGAAGACCAAGATGAAATAGTGGCGTTAGTATATTTTATATATTCCTTTGCACCAATCTAATGGTGATGGTTTCTCGGAATCTCAACCACGTGAAATAAAGATCTAACAGCAAGCTTTGGGCGCCAAAGACTGAGACTTCTAACGAGTTAGAAGAAGCCACAGCAGAAATTTGTTATACAACATATGAAAAATTAACCGTAAAGTTTGTTGAACAGTTGCAGGGTATATGTATATACAGAGTGGAAGGTACTGCTTCGGCCATACATTAATCAGGGATTCTAATTGTGTCAAATATTTGGAGCCATCTAGCTTCTTGACGAATGGGTATAAATATTTTATTATTTCACTAACTCGCGCAAACATTGTGTGAACAATGCTGTAATGTCTTTTTATTTCAATTCAAATGAATTGGCACAATTTAGTGTTAATGTGAAGTTGCCAAATCTCTCTTAGAAATTAAACTTTGCATGACATTTTAGCATTAAATTGTGACTAAATTCATTCGAATTAAGGTAGAAATGCATCGCAGTATTGTTCACAATTCTGCGAAATGGTTCTTTATTGAAAATAATTGTACGGTTTGGACGCTGGAGGACGTTGAAGTTTGAGAACAAACGGTTGTGACAATTTTTTAATATTCGTTTTGGTATCTTAATACGGAAGGTACGCAACCGTTCAGCCATCTAGGTACTGGGATGAACAATCTGATCATAATATTCCTGCACATGCGCTACTCCCCCCTCCCCCATATAGTCCTTGGTGCGCATCCTACTGCGTTACCTGAGTAGTTTCCAGTACAGTAACTTGTTAACAGCAGTGCGACACGTAGCAGAACACAGCTGCTGGAATCACCTTATCATCGCATATACAAATCGATGGATTGGTTGATGTGAATCAGTTCCATGGCCAGCGCTCTTGGCCTTGCAAAGAGAACGGAATTTCAAAGGCATCGCATGGCAACCGCTTCTTAAAACATTTGACTATTGCTTAAAACCCACTGTATTGCCATATTCCCCTTATACCCACAAGGAAATTAGCCATAAAATAAATTCTGAAAATGTTTATGTCGATTAAAATGTAGTAGATAAATAAGCATTTGAAAGAATATTGTGTATAAGAATGAGTACTATAGCTCTACATGTATTTGCGAACAGAGTTTCTCCAAATTAAATTATATTAAAAGTCTGTATTGTTATAGGTTGCACGACGACTACTTGGATCTACTAAGGCTATGCACTTCGACTTTGTCGCCAAATATGTATTGATTGACTTCTTAAACGTAAACAGTATCAAAGAAGCCTCTAATGAATAGATGTTTATCGCATAATATTTGAAAGTGCTTTCGTAAATCAAACACAAGCACACGTAACCAAACCACCTCTGCAACACAATGCACGTCCGAGTGAGTGGCACAGTTCGCATAAAGGGGAAGGAGGTAAATCCAAACTCCCCTGTTTCGCAAACGCTCGACATCGCTACTATAGAGTATTTAGTATACGATACTTTGCTCTTTTATAGAAAAATGTTGATAAAGCGATATGTGTTTCCTAATCAAGGGATTCTGTTTCGCCTATGACTAGCAGACGATATAAGTAGTGTTCTGAGCTTGTAAAAAATTGTTTATTTTGTGAACTAAAGCCGAAATGTCCAAAGCGTTTTCTCATTAGTGATATGGAAGAGAAATCAATGTTGGATTCATTGTTTACCTGGAATATAATGCGGATGCTAAACTTAAGACATTTCATGCATTGCAATCATTTGACTTTCAGTACCCACTATTGCTTCTTTTTATATTTATTCTACAAATGACCCAATAGAAAATTTTGTTTTTCTATTTACTTACTATTAAGAGAACTCGACGCAGAATTTTCGACATTTCTAAAACAAGTATATAAATATTTATAAAATATTTCTTAGAAAAGAATGTTCTCAAATATTGAGGAGTCAAGATTGCATTGCAGTTTTGCCCTTTTACCCCTTTCAGTGCCCAAATGCGAGTTTAAATCGACAGGTATGTACAAATAGTATGTGGCATTTTAAACTTTGATTTTCTGGTAATTATTGTTTTCTTATATTTTTGCTGCTTTAAATGCTCCTTATCAGAGGTAATTTTTGTTTATTTCTTTCAGGTTTTCCATATACCACGTTCTTTGAATGTGGATAAAGAGTTCTAAAGAAAATTTTATTGATATGAAGCATAGGTTTGGTTTAATAATTTTAGGAAATGAGTATTTGAATATTCAAACCACTAACAAAGGATATCTCGAAAATGTTGAACGCCACAAAACATGTTATTTGACATAAACTGTGCTCTTTAACGAGATCTATATCTTATTCTTATTTATCCGATTACCCTCCCCGTATGGAGAACTTACACCCCCTAGGACTTACAAGGGTGTCTATGGTCAGATGCCTGTCGGGGAGCAGACGAACCTATGGACCGGACAGAGTGAAGACCTGGAAGCGGGTGGTCAGCCAAGCACCTGGTATGGGAATGAGGAAGAGAATAACATGAAATGCAGGCGAAATGGGTGATTGGAAAGATGATGATGGAGCAATTGGTAGAATGAGCGGCGAGGGAAACCGGAGAACCCGAGAAAGCCCACCCTGACGTCGCTTCGTCCACATCGAATCCTACATGGGATAGAACCCGGGACGCATAGGTAAGAGGCGAACGGTCTAATCGCTCGGCCACGGCGCCACCGATCTACGTTTCTGTGTAGTAAAACTTTGTCTAACTCTTACGGTTTACTGTAATGCAGAGGTCATCTAGAAATAAGAGGACTATAGAGATTGTTCTCAGAAAATTCAAGATACACATTTCATTTCTCAAGAAAATATCTTAAACATATGTTGTTTCAATCAAACTCATTAGAGCCATTTTTGAGAAAATCATACCTTTTGAAAACTTTCCGATGTAAAGGGTATTTTGGAATGCAGGGATTTCCTTGGAAACCTACGTGTCGCATCCTTGAAAGATGGAGAACTTAAATACTAAGTCTGATGTTTAAGCGGCTTTTCGTTTTTGAGTTATACTATCCATAGACACGCACATTTTCTTAAAATGCTTCTTTGGGATATAGGACATCAATATGGGTCAAAACCTGTACTTCCGATGAAATCTCGAATACAGTACTTCCTTTGCCTGCTATAGGTAGGTGTCAAGTAACAATTGAAAACTATAGGTAGTAATGTGAATTTTGTCTTTTACAGAAAGTATTGCCTAAGTTAAGGCGGCGCCGTGGCCGAGCGGTTAGCGCGCTCGCCTACCACCTAGGCGGCCCGGGTTCGATCCCAGGGACCCGCATGTGGTATTCGTGGTGGACGAAGCGGCGTCAGGGCGGGTTTTCTCCGGGTACTCCGGTTTCCCCCGCCATCTCATTCCACCGGTGCTCCATCTTCATGTATCATCAGTGTCACCGCCTGCGGTGCCATAGTAGTAAAAGCGGGCGTTAAACACTACAACAACAAAATGCCTAAGTTATACATTCCCATAACACAAGAGTTTACCTATTTCCTTTTATCCCAAGATCGTCCTTGATCATGAGGAAATTTCACATTGCCTACGATAGTGAATATTCCTGAAGGTTTTGACACCATAAAGTCCAAAAGGCTTTAGAAACCATTGCTACAATAAACAACAGTGACTCTGACAGCGTACATAGACGAAAATTAGCTATGCCACAAAATCTAAAGGAAATTTAGAGCTAACTTCAGGGCTTGGTGTTGGGTTCAAATGATTCGCAGTGCCATTCACATGAATGTTGATGCCCTTCCTATTGTTATCAATAGAGGGCGGATTAGAGTGACCTGGTTCGTGATCTCAAGTTACTGATGCAGGGAGCACACTGTCTTGGCCCGTGTCCGCTGGGTACAGACTGTGGGAAAACAAATATACCGAAATATACTGTGAAAGTGATCAGTGCTTTACATTCCAAACAGTCATATGCAATTCAAATTGCAAAATACCCAATTTCAATGGATCTTTTGAGTAGTGTATATTTCATAAGGAATACATTTTGTTACTTATCCAATACTACAACCTCTTTAGACCCCAGTTACTTTGTACTCTTACGGTTGAACGCCTTGTTTGGTTATTTCCCTGAGATGTTTTGGAGGTAAAAATACTCGCCAGTTCATTATAAAAATTGCATAACAAATTATTTTTCATCTTTTCTCCAATACCAATTTCGTTTCGCAATTCATAGATTAGAGAGTCAAACAATAATTTCGGTTTTAAATATCTTAAAAGAAAATTTAGTTACCAAGGATGAAAGGTGATTTGGAACATTAGCTGTCAGATCAATTGAAGACTCAATGGCTAAATGACAGCTTTTGGAGGGGGCTTAGAACCTCGACCGAAAGGCGATCTTTTGTGCCTATGCCTCTGACGGGGCACCTTCTGGGAGGATGGATGAGACGACTGGATCCGAAGGGCGGCCGGAACGTTGCCACGACAGAGCAGAGGATAGGGTCCCTACATTTTACCAGTTAGAAGCACCCAGTTAGCGGAAGCTGGCTCAGCCCGGTTCCTTCCCACGTCTTTGGGCTCGTACTCCCAACGGCCGCGCGGGATTCGGAACCCGGTCCCCCCCCACCCTCCTCGAGCTTGTACCATCACACAGGGGACCTGGAAACCAGTAGGCTCACCTTCCAATTCGAAGGACGAGACTTCCAGAGTGCATTTGTTCCCCTGTCGTGCTGCTGCCGTGACTCTCGCCGACGCTTTCGACCCCGAAAGAAACCTAACGGGATGAAGGGTGAAATGAAATGATTAATGTAACGAAATGGGACAGAAAATTTGGAGGATGTGGAAATCCTTCCCAATATTCGCCTGGTGACCCGGGGAAACCTCCGAAAAAAAACCCAGGAAGGTCGGCCACGGGGACCGAACCCACGATCTCCCGAATGCGAGCCACATTCCGCCTGAGCTATCCCGCTCGATCAGATCAATTCTTCGTAAATCAAAACATGAAAGGTTGATATAGGTGTTTCCAAAATGTAAACTGTTTTCCATTAATGTCATCACACTAGAATTTGCTAGAATGTGAAGCTAAAATCTGTCGTTCTTCGCTTCTTGATGTTTCACCGTTGATACTTAAATGTCGTTGGTGACGTGGTGTTGCTCTTTGATGTGTTTCGCTCCGGCTAGTCAGCTTGAGATCTCTTACTTTTATCTCAGGTTTGCGTAAGTGTGATGGACAACCCAAGAACAACTTTATATATTATTTATTTATTTTAAATATTTTCGGGAGCTATGCCGATTCTATATGTAGAGGAATCTCACTCACGTCCGCACAGCACAACCTCCCGTACTGGTCTCTGGTTGAGTAGTGACCAGACGCTTTCTCTCTTACCCACGCTAAGAAAACCGTTCTTCAATTTGAATGTCATGACGTCATCCAAGAAAGCCTCGTATCCAAAATGCTATTTCCTTTTCCCGCAATTTAGAAATGTCCCTTTCTATTATAACATGTTCTTTTATGAATTTCGAATATATAATTACCTTTTAGGATTAAACGATGTTTACTTTATATTTTATTAAATATATCGCGCGACTTTTAAGGTTAGTAGACTTGACTTTCGAACGTGTATTTAAACTATGTAGTATGACGTCATGACTCGTTAATTTCAAACCAATAATGTGTTTATCCTACAAATTTAACGACTATTATTTACTCATATCTTGCTCACCTTACAACACTTCCTGCTCTATTATCTATTTATGTTATTACTTAACACTTATCGCAAATCTCACATCTGGCAATTAAATTAAAACGTGTCTTTTTCAAAAGCCCATTCGATCGGAAATCTAAATTTCGGTATCAAAGTCTTTTTCAAAAGCCCATTCGATCGGAAATCTAAATTTCGGTATCAAATGCCCCCATTTATATTATTTTATTATTTCATAATAAAATAATGTAAATGTCTTGCCCGAAAGAAAAATTAAAAATTACTCCTGTATTTTGAATAATCGGCAACACTCCCATTATATACAATTTTCAATTACACTGTTTTTGAAATTGGTTATTAACACATTTTCTCATTAATCTTTTTAACATGACAAACAATTGTACACTTGACTAAACATTAATCCTTAAATACTAGTTACAATATGTTATGGTTTCTTCTGTGAAGCTTTTATATAAAGGTTAAATTTCAAGAGTCTTTCTTTATATTTCCTTCTTTTAGTTCATGTTTGCTCACTTCGCTCTCACTATCACTTGCACTGTGATTTTTCACTTTTGTTATTGTAACACATATCTGTATTATATCCTTTAAGCACTAAAATGTACATATATTTATATAAATCCATTACACTCTTCAGACAAGTTCTTTCTTTGTCTTGCTGTGATAACTATCTATACATCTAAATATTTTAACAAATGTTTACAAAGTAAATATTCTGTTTTCTCTCTATGCGGAGATGAACAATTTAACAATCTTTCTGAAGCTGTTATTGTGAGCTCTATACAATATATTTAAGCTCTTTGTAGTAGATAGCAATTCACATTCTGCATTTTTCATGAATATGTAAGTACCTGACCAATATATGATTTTCAAGTAAGCTAACATTTACATTTTATCTCAAAGCTGATTGGGCGCCAATAGACAAATGACACTTCCAATTTTTTTTTTTTACATTAAATCAAGGTTGCAAGGCACCACACGGTTTCTTGTATGGTCGAAGGAGTTGTTTATGCCATCTTCCCAGACATTTTTCATTTTTAACATCTTTTAATTCATAGGTATGATAACCAAATTTTGATATAATTTCTGCAGGACCTTTATATAACAATTCCATCCTTTTGTTCCTACCTCGCAAGGCACTTGATAACTTATGGTCTTTAACTAGTACCCAATCGCCTATCTTAGGTTCCCATTTATGTTTTCTACTCTTTTTCTTTAATTTTCGCTTCTCTGCCTTTTTCTTGATTCGTTCAAAAGCAATTTTCGCTCTTTCTTCCTCACTTAACTGAATGTCATTAATTTTCAGTGTTTTTGGTACCCCGATCAATATTGGTTCTGGTTCAATTCCTAACATTAATTTTATTGGTGCAAACCCAGTAGTTACATTAATGGTGTGATTGATAATCTTTTCTATCAATGGACAATATTTCACCCAATCCTTGTGATTATGATGTGTAAGTACACGTAAATAAATTCCTACATCTCGGAGGACACGTTCTGTTGGATTCCCTGATGGAAAGTATGATGAACAATAATTTAGTTTTCTCGAGTCTAATGTCACCTTAATCTTTCATTGGCCTTATTTACAATACATAGGGGATTCACAAATTCTGAATTCGAAATCTCAATAACCTCATCTTCTAACATTGACTTTATAACTGCATCTACCTCTTCTCTTATTGTACTAGGGATAGCTCTCGCTTTATGTGTAAAAGGTTTGATGGGTATCATCTCAAACGAATGAGTATAAATATTACATTTACCAGGTTTCTCAGAGAATACTTCTTTATTTCGGATTAATATTTCAAACAGTTTATCCCTCTGTTGTTCATTTAGTTGATCAGTCTGAGTTACTTTTTTTCTCAACAATTCTTCTAAGTCTTCACTACTCTCCCTATCATAGTACCTAGTTGCGTCAGAAAATCTCAAATTGTCTATGAAATCATTTTTATCCCATTCTACATTTTCTTTATTATCGACACTGTACTCTTTGACATTTACTTCAGTTAATTCCATAGCTCCTACTTTAACATATTCTACAAAGAATGTATCCCCTTGGATTTCTTCTTCCTCTTTTTCTCTTACAATAGTTTCTGAACTACTATCTTCCACAAAAGGCACTATAATGGTCTCATCTTCAACTTTCATTTCTACAATCATGTTTTTAAAATTCACTACAGCTTCCCAGGCATAAAGACAATCACAACCTATTATAATATCTGTCACAAGTCTTCCTACAATCAGAAATAAAATTCCTAGTATTCTCCCATTTATTTCAATATTTATCATTGCTTGAAATTTTACTCTCTCTTTTCGTTTTCCCACAGCTAGCGAGCAATATATCCCATTAACTGGTAAAGACATTACTTTAAAACCACTACTTTGTAAATTATCATAAAAATTTTGTGAGCATACTGTGCTATTTGATCCCGTATCTATAATTGCATTGTATTGTTTTCCATTTACTCCAATTTTGATTTTAGGTGGATCTCCTACTTTTTCGTTTTCGTCGATTCTATTTTTTTCATTCTCTTTTCTTTTGTATCATCATTTGCCTTCCAGGACTATTTATTTCCGAGTACTTATCACAATCATTACTAGGATACCCAGTTCTCACTGAAGGCGCGTTTGACCGGGTCTGGCGTTTCCCTGATTTTTAGGTATTGCTCCCGTACTATTTCCCGAATTGTTACTTCTGTTTTCCTGCATTAAATCGGGGTTACTTCCTACCATGTTTTTGACCGTGTTAATGGCCTCAACCATTTCAGCATTTTCGGGGGAATTTCGTCCATTAGAATACCTTTCTCCCTGTCTTGGTGACCTCGGTCTAAACTCATTATCTCCGTTTGTCCAATACCCATCATTTGAATTTCTACTATGTCCAAAATAACGTCCCCGTCTACCTCGATCAAATCTATTTGTATTCATATAATTCACCCTTATATTTCTTCCCCTTTGATTACCATTTCTATTTTGGTGATGCCCTTCCTGGTTATATCTACCTTGATTTTCCCACCGGAATGATTCCATCCTTGGTACTGGTCCTTTATATCTTTCCCTAATCTCACTTCTATTCTGATAATACTGTGCCCCTTGCCCGAAAGAATTGACAGTTTCTTTTCCTTCATATTTATTTCCAAATGCGTGTTTTGGCTTATTGACTTCTAAGGCTGATAATAATTCGATCATAGCTGCAATGCTATCGGGTCGGGCTATGATTAGGTAGTGTTGAAGCGTTTCCGGAAAATGTGGAGTAACTATATTTATTAGATCTTTTTCATCTAAGGGAGGATCCAACATCTTCGATTTTTTCGCTATTCTCATAAAATAGTTTACCATCGATTCCTCCGATCTAGGATTAAACTTTCCATTGCTTAATTCAACTCTAATATTAGCCTGCCTACTAGCTCCCCAATATCTGGTTAAAAAGATGTTCCTAAAGGTCCTGTAATCATTATTGTTACCCATAGAAAGGCCTAGCCAATTAGCAGCATTACCCTTTAGACATTTTCTTACTATCACCATCTTGTACTCCTCTGGTATACGTTTCACCGTGAAGTACTCTTGTAACCCTTCTAAAAAGGCTTTAGGATCATCTGAATCTTCATTTTCAAAAACTGGAGGTGTCATTTCATTTAAGACATGGTTAGGCCAATGTAAATTTGAATTGTCACCTGTCCCTGCACTATTTCTGAGATCAGAATGGGAATTACTGTTACCCCTATTTTGCATAGAAATGTCAGCTGATACACCTGGTATTGCCTCGTTTCTTGCAACTTCATTACTAAGATTGTTGTGATTACATGCATTTTCATTTAATTTCAAATTTTCTAAGGCCTCTTTTACCTGAGTAATTTCTGTTACTACTCCTTTTATTTGGTCTGTAACATCCTCCAAATTTCTAGCCTGCCTTTCACTTTCTACATCAGATCTTTCTATTCTAACTTTACACCCCTGTAACTCTTCTCTAATTTCTTCCCTGTCTTTATCTAACCTTTGTCCTACCTCTTCCGTTTGTTTGTCTAAACTATATGTTACTCTTTCCCTTTCTTTATCTAATTTTTCACTAACTTGTTGACCTAATTTCTTTTCAGAATTCTTTACTTCTTGCCTTATTGTCTCTAATTCTCCCTTAACCTGTTCTCTATTTTCTTTTACTTCACTACTGACTTTATTAATTTCCTCCCTAACTTCTTCCCTAAAGGTTTCTAAAGCTCTCTTCTGATTCTCCAATTGCATTCCCAATTCCTGTTGTCCCTTCTCTAATTTCTGTCCTAACTCTTTACTATTTTCATCTATCTTTTGACTTAACTCTGTACTCATCTTTTTCATTATCTTTTGAAACATATTCTCTATTTCTGACATAATTGCTGGCCTTTCTGAATTACTACTAAACATTTCTGAACTACCTCTAGGTGTTTCTCTAACGTTCTGATCTTCTACTTCTTGGCATATTCTGCTACCAATTACATTCTGACTATATTCTTCCATCCTACTTACACTTTTCTCAATTTCCGGACTCTCAAAACCTAGAAAATCGCTATCACTGTCTTCCATTTCTAAGCTATTTACACGTGTTTTTCTACTCACCAATATTTCACGCACTTAAACTTGTTCACTACACGTTTCACAGATGTTCACACGCTGGGCACCTTCTTGTCTGCTGGCTCGATGCTGGCCTGGTCGTCTTGGGGTTGGTCCATTCTTTCGACGCTACACGTTGGGTCACCTTCTTGTTTGCTGGTTCTATGCTAGCTTGGTCGTCTTGGGGTTGGTCCATTCTTTCGACGCCACACGTTGGGATGCCATTTGAAGCTAAAAGTCTGTCGTTCTTCGCTTCTTGATGTTTCACCGTTGATACTTAAATGTCGTTGGTGACGTGGTGTTGCCCTTTGATGTGTTTCGCTCCGGCTAGTCAGCTTGAGATCTCTTACTTTTATCTCGGGTTTGCGTAAGTGTGATGGACAACCCAAGAACAACTTTATATATTATTTATTTATTTTAAATATTTTCGGGAGCTATGCCGATTCTATATGTAGAGGAATCTCACTCACGTCCGCACAGCACAACCTCCCGTACTGGTCTCTGGTTGAGTAGTGACCAGACGCTTTCTCTCTTACCCACGCTAAGAAAACCGTTCTTCAATTTGAATGTCATGACGTCATCCAAGAAAGCCTCGTATCCAAAATGCTATTTCCTTTTCCCGCAATTTAGAAATGTCCCTTTCTATTATAACATGTTCTTTTATGAATTTCGAATATATAATTACCTTTTAGGATTAAACGATGTTTACTTTATATTTTATTAAATATATCGCGCGACTTTTAAGGTTAGTAGAATTGACTTTCGAACGTGTATTTAAACTATGTAGTATGACGTCATGACTCGTTAATTTCAAACCAATAATGTGTTTATCCTACAAATTTAACGACTATTATTTACTCATATCTTGCTCACCTTACAACACTTCCTGCTCTATTATCTATTTATGTTATTACTTAACACTTATCGCAAATCTCACATCTGGCAATTAAATTAAAACGTGTCTTTTTCAAAAGCCCATTCGATCGGAAATCTAAATTTCGGTATCAAAGTCTTTTTCAAAAGCCCATTCGATCGGAAATCTAAATTTCGGTATCAAATGGACTATTCAAAATTCTTCATAGAAGTGCAGTCCCGCTCAAGAAGCGCTTTGATGTATGATCTGCTTGTAGACAGGTGACAAGAATACTTCCTCAGGACAAACTTGAAAGAATATGTTGATTAATAAGGCGAAACAAACACCTCTCATTGACGAGATGTAAGTCAATCCTTTTTACCTCCATTGTCTTCATAAATGTAGCTTTTCTTGTGGTCACGTGTGGTATAAAAAAGGTGTGCAGTGTGGATTTACTTTTTATTCATTTTATAAAAGTAAAAAAGTCAATACATACCTCAAACCGGATTTTCAATAGATTTAAAAACAATTCGTTCGGAAAATACCACCCAGGGATCCTTGAGTATGATTAATGAGGTCAGAAGAGCCGTAGGAGGTAAACAACGCTCCGCAATATCTATCAACCAAAGAATTCAAACTGATAAGCAGGTCAGAGCGGTCGTTCTCGTGATGCTCTTAATTATAGAAGCGTCTGCAAACAGAGCTGCAGACTCGTATAGGTGTCGTATATCTTAGCTTTAGGTCACAGATTTGTTACATGCTATCAAGTAGTGTGATATCAATATGCAACTAGTTCTGTGTAAAAATACTGCCTTCTAGTAGTGTTCTTTAACGCCCGTTCTTACTACGAAAACATACGGCACCACAGGCTGTGCATTGATGATGCAGGAAATTAAATAATTGGGGAAAACATGTGGGAAAGAAACGTTTCAGGTGTAAGTTTAGGGTAGACCAAGCGGGGTGGCTTAGGCGGTAACGTCTATGGCCCGCATTCGGGAGGTTGCGGGTTCGATTTCCGCGGCCGACCTTCCTGACCTTGGGATTTTTCGGAGTCCTTTCCCGGGTCACCCAGGCAAATGCTGGGAAGTATACATATTTACCTTATATCCCCGAATCACTCGCATTTGTTTCATTCTCTCTCTACCCTGGGGCTGGGAAACTGGTGCACAGAGAGTGCAGATTGCTCACGACCTTCACCGATAACTGTATGTTTAGCGGGTAAAACAAAGATCGTTCAAGCTATCCCACGAATTGCCCAGGCCTGCTCTATCCGGTCTTTTCAGGTTGTAAGAGGTAGCGGGGTCGCCAGCAGGATGCGCTGCGGTGGAGTTTACCATCTGAAAATACGGTGTTCGGCTGAGGGGAGGCGCTGTGGTCGGTTAGTCGCCCGCCCGACTGATTGATCAGCCGGACCTGGCTGGTGGTGCTCTCTTTGTGACGACCTGGAACTCTGGAACTCCATCAAGCTGAGGAACCTGTTAGGGATCCACCGTAGTAGTTCTTCCTGTGACGAGTTCTGGCCGCCTGTAGGTAACCTACATATCATCCTTCCTTCTGGGATCTGACGCACAATAAGCAATTGGTTGACGTGCCGCATTCCCCACCGTGACTGGAAAGACAATACAAGCTTAGGATAGAGGTAGAGAATGCACGGAGGGGATTCCATACTGAGCCAAGTGCTTTAGGCTATTGTAATGTCAGGCCCCTAGGTGGAAGGCATGGAGTGAGAGTGTTCTAGGGGCATGAGGGAACCCGGGCGAGCAGCGAGCCCACATGAGGTCCCATACCTGGACCTACAAAAAGTACAAAATCAACAACTCACAGGGGTATTTTGTGCCCGAGAATGCGCAGCACAACTTCCCTGGACGAAATCCTTGATGATAATGAGCTATAAAACGGTCGCAATAGTAGCACAAGAATACGCACTGAATTTGTGTGAGTCGATTATGGTTCGAGTCATTGTTGCAGGAGCGGCAATAAAAAAAATGAGGTGGAGTATCTAGGTCTCCAGTGTGACTGACCATGGAGGGTTAATCAAAGGTTACATGAAGTACAATATCTGGACCACATTTTGGATTCGTAGATCATTTGTATGCAGTTAAAACTAAACATGGGTAAAGATTGTGTGTATAGGTAGATGTTAGAAGTCACATATTAACTCTGTAAATTTAATAATTCATTCATTCGTTACTTAACATTATTAATTACTGTAATTTCTTACATTATACTCTTTAATACTTAAAATGTAGATGTGCCAATGAGTTATTTCGATAGAGGGTTTACCAGTACGTAGCCTTCGCTGACCCAGCCTTCTTTTGGGACTACTAACCGCCACTGATCTTAACATAGGTTTGGAACAAAAACAATATATGTACTTTGCCCTGCAAAATCTTATCTCGCCACGGGATTTCTTCATGAGGGTGCGTCACGGAAACGAATCCTGAGCAGTAAAGGCATATCATTCCGCGGGTGTTCCAGCCAGACGCACCATGTGAAGTTATGTCGGAAATCGCAGAGCTTGAATGAGCCTCGTACAGGTAGAAGGCAGCACGTAATAAAGTAATGATGGAGATGTTACTTTTCTGAGCGGTAATGAAACTTAATTCAGACCTCAAAACTTCTGTTCTTCATAGGGTAAAAGTTGCCATGCATTTGTAATAAGCCCAGAAAGTAGTAGTAATAATAATAATAATAATAATAATAATAATAATAATGATGATGATGATGATGATGATGATGATGATGATGATGATGATGATGATAATAATAATAATAATAATAATAATAATAATAATAATAATAATAATAATAATAATAATAATAATAATAATAATAATAATAATAATAATAATAATAATAATAATAATAATAATAATAATAAACAACCGTAATAATAGTAATAATAAAGATTATTAATATATGCATTTATTATTACTGAATATATAGGTAGGTACACCCATGGACAGAAAAAATTAGCCATGCCTGGCACGCAGAATTCGTCTAAGACGGCACAGCATATGCATTAGTAATACATATTAAGATTTGAAACTTGTGACAACTTGTTGCTGCTGCACAACTGTATCGTGGATGGTGTAAACAAGGCGTTATACCGAGTAGGACTTAGAAGAACTTTGCATTCCAGACATAACGAGTGTGCTTATAAATAGGTTAGCCGGTCTGGATGACTCAGTTGGTTAGGCGCTGGACTACTGATCCCAGATCACGAGATCAAACCCAGCCTAGATCGACAGTGTTTAACTGTGCTTAAAAGCAACAGTCCCATGTGAGTAAGTTTAGTGGCATGTAGAACTCTTGCGGGACGAAATGCCGGAGAGCGGCGGCGCTGATATGATACAGCACCATTAAAAGAAATATAAAATATACAGATATCTGTGCACATCCCGCAGTGAGTAAACTACATCCGATTTCTGATCGTGTGTAAGGGCGTTATAGATCATGTCTTTAGGTATCCGCTAGCGCCTTTCACCCTTACACCGGGGACACACGAGCCTCATCTTTACGTCCGCTTTTACGCGTGTAATATTTGCGCGCGTTTGAGATCTAACCACACACGGTTGAGATACTCGCGTTCTATCGTCCTTTCAGTTCTCGAACATGGAAGCTGATGAAACTTTTGCTGTAGTGAGTCTTGTCTTTCTCGTATTAAAGAGAAGGGAGAGCTATTTGTACGGCAATTTTTGCTTTCTCTACTACGTAAAGTAGTGCATTCCATCCAAAAATTCGATGTCGAGAGTTCACCGAAAACATGTTTTGAGACCCCCTGAATAAAAAAAAAAAAAAAAAAAAAAAAAAAAGCATTTTTAGAAAAAGTGTGTGTCAGTCTGTGGACAGCATGACTCAAAAACGAAAAGTCGGTTAAAAACCAAAGTTGGTATTTAAGCTTAATATTGTCAAGGATGGGATACGAATATTTCGAAAAAAATTCCTCCACCCTAAACTACCCTTTGCATGGAAAATTTGGATTTTCTTGAAAATGGCTCTAACGATTTTGATTAAAATGCCATAGGTTTGAGATATTTTAATGACAAATGAAATGTGTATTTGAATTTGATGGCTATAACCCAGGTAGTCCTATTTACTCGGGATGACTTTTACATAACTGGTAAACCATAAGAGATAGACCAAATCTAGCTATACAAAAATGTACATCTTGTCAAAACACAATTTATGTCCTTTTTTTTTTTTTTTTTTTTTTTTTTTGTGTGTGTGTGTGTGTGTGTGTGTGTGTGTGTGTGTGTGTGTGTGTGTGTGTGTGTGTGTGTGAACTATTTCGGATATATTCCTTGTTATTTGTGTGAGTTTTGTGGGACTTACACTTCTGTCAAATGAAACATCGTTATTCATTTTTAATGTGTTAACCGTGCAAAGAGAACGGAATTTGAAAGTTTTAAAAGATTTGACTATCGCTCAAAGTCTGCTGCATTCCCATATTCTCCTTGTAGCTACAAGAAGATAAACAATAAGATAATTTCTGCAAAGATGTTTAGCTCAACTAACACAAAGAAGATATACGAATAAGAGTTTGTAAGAATGGTTAGTAGAGTAGAGAAGAGAGAGTCATGTGAGTGCAACACATCAGATTTTTACATGCTGTATCCTCAACTGCGTGAAGATAGTGGATGTTATTTTCGATTGTCAGCTTCTTCATTTGATGAACTTCCTTCAAATATAAAGGGATGCTTGTCCTTGAGTACATCACAAGCGGTACCTTATAACAGGACGACTTTCATCCTCACTTATTAATCGTTCTGTATCCGCCTTTGCAATTGTAGAGGCACTTGAAGAAGCAGAACCAAACTAAACGCGCTGAATGTCAAGTGTGTCACTTCTTCTCTTGTTATGCTAGTGAGTTCAGTGCGCACACAATTTCTAGATTGCGCGCGTTCTAACATTTCAATTCTGCTCCCCGCTAAGACGTGCGTTTACGCTCGCTTTGCTTTCATGACCTTGATTACGCGCTGAGCATGTGTGCTCTCCATTAGATGTCCAGTGAAGCTGTGAAGTTGCGCGTATATACGTGCCTAAAACGCACGCAAAATAAACGTTCGTGTGTCCCCAGGGTTAAATGCGTGGAAGAAGATGAGGGGGTGTAGCTTACCGGTTCTAGGAACATGTGATTCCATGCTTCTTTCTACTTCTGTTTGGTGACAGCTACCATTCCTCATTTATACCTACTCGTAACTGCCAATGAATGACAGAACTAGCATAGGTATGCTAATTGGTCCAATACACAGCACATGTGATAGCACTTACAAGGTGACAGCACCAATCAATAAAATGAAGTTGTAACGTCATGAAGTAGACCATAGAAATGGTAAAACAGGTGCGTTGTGGCCAGGGAAGCTATGGGCAATATCTACCTTCTAAATTCTGGAGCCATCACAGACTAACCAACTTCCAAAAGATGTGCCTAAAATATTAGGGATTGTTCAACTAGAGGGTATTTAAAATCATGGCTTTTGAATAACTATACATGATTTGAACATAGCTATTTAAAATCTGTGTTGATGGAGACAATGATAACCAATGTTCGCAGGATACTAGCTGATGCCGGCACTGCTTTGAGAATAGCATGAAGTAAAATGACTTCCTATGGCATAAATAGCTTGAGGAGTAGACAATACCAGCAAGTAAAAAGTGATAAGGGAGGGTAGGGATAAATGGAACTGTCTCACTGGTATTATTTCCACTACCCATTCGAAACTCAGCAATCAGCAACATATTCCACCTTTCCCTCGACTGGGAGAAAAGGCCAGATTACGTTAACTGCACACTGCTAGACGCATCAGGTATCTTGCGAACACTGATGATAAGCATTTTCTTTTAACTGTGAAATTGTACGTCATAACAGCCTGATCTTGTAGTACCCATATTGCTTCTATTGCTAGTCTGAAGCCCCAAAGACATTTTTTCTGTAAAGATAAGGGTTTTAACACAATATTAAAATTCAAGACATGTCTACTAATTGTAACCTTAAGAACATCACATGCTATATGAACATTTAGCTGTCAAATTCCAAACCTTCATGCTCATTTGATTTGCTCTAATTCAAGTTGGCAATGATAGAAATGGTTTACATATCACCCAAGAGAGATGTATATTTTGTTAGGCATGTAACTAACCAATACTTTCTTTGACTTTTATATAATTATATAGGTTTGCTTCGAATAAAATACTAAGAGTTTGTTATCTGTGAAGGAACAACAACATTGAAAACTCAAAGACATTGCAGTCTACTGTGACTCCACATATTGCTTGTGTTGCAAGTTGCAACAGAATGCTCTTAACTAAGGGTCTTTAGAATCCTCATTTGAAATATTCAGGATGGATTTTTAAATGCTTTACAAAAACTGCCATAGTGATAAAGCTTTATTCTGATGTGTTGCATTCACATGACAGTCTCTACTCACTCTAATGCAGAATGTTCTTACAGTCTTCTCCTTGTGTCTACTTCTGGTTAACCAAGAACACATTTACATGCTTCATTACAGGTACTCGTATAAAAAAGATACAGAAGGCTAAAACAATAGTCATTTTTACTTTCTCTACCGGTAAATATGTAGAAGGAAGTGTTGTATTTCACCCAAAATATATGTTTTGAGAAATAAAAAAAAAGCATTTTTAGAAAAAGGTGTGTGTGTGTGTGTGTGTGTGTGTGTGTCTGTGGACAGCATAACTTAAAAATGAAAAGTCGGTTAAAAACCAAAGTTGATATTTAAGTTTAATGTCTTTCAAGTATGAGACACAAAGGTTTTGAAGAAAACAGCCCCGCCCTAAACTACCCTTTACATGGAAAATGTTTCAAAAATTTTGATTTTCTTGAAAATGGCTCTAACGATTTTGGTTAAAATAACTATGTTTAAGATATTTGTATGACAAATGAAATGTATATTTTTAATTTTCTGGCTATGGCCTATGGAGTCCTGTTTACTCTGGATAACTTTTGAATAACTCGTAAACCATAAGAGATAGACAAAATCTTACTATAAAGATGTAGATTTCGCTAAAACACACAATTTATCTGCAAATAAATTTGTTTGTAGAGTGAACTGTTTCAGAGATAGGTATTCCTTATTATTTGTGTCAGTTACAGAAAACTTAACACTTTTGTGAAATGGAGCATCGTTGTTCATTTTTACTTTCTCTACTGGTAAGTAGAGGAAGTATTGTATTCCACCCAAAAATTTGATGTCGAGATTTCACCGGAAATACATGTTTTGAGGCCCCCTGAATCCAAAAAAAAGCATTTTTAGAAAAAGGTCCGTGTGTGTGTCTGTGTGTCAGTCTTGTCAGTCTGTAGACAGCATAACCCAAAAACGAAAAGTCGGTTAAAAACCAAAGTTGGTATTTAAGTTTGAAAGACAAGGATGCGACATGAAGATTTTGAAGAAAATAGCCACACCCTAAACTACCCTTTACATGGAAACTTTTTCGAAAATTTAGATTTTCTTGAAAATGGCTCTAACGATTTTGATTAAAATGTCATATGTTTGAGATATTTTTATGACAAATGAAATGTATATCTTGAATTTTCTGGCTATAGCCCCAGTAGTCGTATTTACTCTGGACAACTTTTGCATGACTGGTAAACCGTTAGAGATAGACCAAATTACACTACACAAAAAAATGTAGATTTGCTAAAATACACAATTTATGTCTCAATAAATTTTCTTGTAGGGTGAACCATTTTGGAGATATTCCTTGTTATGTGTGTGAGTTTCGGAAAACTTAGAACTTTCGTGAAATGGATCATCGTTGTTCATTTTTTTATATGTTAAGTGTGCAAAGACAACAGAATCTCAAACATTTGACTAGCGCACAAAGCCTACTGTATTCTAACATTCCCCTTGCACCTACAAGGAAATAAGTCATAAGATAATTTGTACAAATGTGTATCTCAACTATCAAAAAAGAAGATATAGGAAAAAGAGTTTGTAAGAATGGTTAGTACAAGAGTCGAGAAACTCATGTGAGTGCAACACATCAGATTTTTTAAAACTGGATTACTCTGTGATGGTTTTGAAATTCCATGCTCCTTGCATGACTATGAGAAAAACAGTGACTTACTACTCCAAAAGGATGAGTATATGAAAATTCAAACTAGTAACAAAGAAACTCTCAGAAATGGTTAATTCTATAAACCATTTTAAATCATGTAAATTGTATGCTGAATGCTATAATGATATCTACACTTTTGTGTAGCAAGATCTTGTCTACCTCTTATGATTTACTAATTACATCAGTTATTCAGACCTACAAGGACTCCAGAGGCTATTCCCAGGAAATTCAAGATGTAAATTTTACTTTACTTCATTTAGTTTATCCTCTTGTACCTTCTGGTGTCAAGGTTTTTAAAAGAGCCTTCCATTTCACATGGTCTCTTGCAAGTTTCTTTGTTCCATTTATATTCAGTCCTTTCCCCTTCAAAATCTCTTCAGTACAATCTTCCCAGGAACGTTTAGGCCTTCCCCTTTATCTCCTTCCCTCCACTCTAGCTTGTCAAGCCTGTTTTTAATATTTGTTTTCTTTAATTCTGAGTCAAGCTGCACTTCATTCTCATTTATGCTTCCTAAGTTCCAAGTTCCGTATATCATTGACTGTTTTCCTCTCCAGTTTGTCGACCACTGGGACCGTTCTGGTATGGCTCTTTGTTTGTTTTTAGTGGATTTTATTTTTACAAGGTAGGGTATTGACCCTAAACTAAGCCCCAACCTGGAGGCCTGGATCCCATATTTATGTCCCCTGGGACAGAGTGGTCCGACTATACCCCCAGACATTGGGTTGGCTGATTGTCACCCAAAGACTGGGCAATGGTGTAGCCGCATCCCTACACCAGTAAAGAATTTTCTATCTAAAGTATAGTTTGTGGTGGGAGAATTTTCTTGAAAATCCCTATGTTGCAACCCTGGAAAATACTGAACATAAACACCAAGTGAGATATATAACCAACTTTTCATTTTTGGGTTATGCTGCACACCCACCCATACACACACACACACATGCACAACTTTTTCAAACTTTTTAATCAGAGAGTCTCAAAAATGAATCTTTAGTAAAATCTTGGAATCAAGTTTTTGTGTGGAAGCAATACTTCCTCTACTTTCTATAAGTAACTAACAAATGAAGTAATCAGATACATTATAATTCAGCAATCTTTAACTATGCAGCTGCTTTTAAGAACTTCTTATCTACTTCATATTGCCTTCAAATGTCCATGAAAATCTATAAAGAATAGATTAAAAATATTTTACATCACTTATTTGAAGAAACATTCAGGAATATCTATAGCAAGTTTAAAGACAGTTTTATGGCTCCACCATTTTGTTATTATTGCGTTACAGTGAATATAAAATCTTGATCATTTTAAATAGGTAAAGATATCAAAAGGTCAGAAATTAAGATTTTAAAGTAGAGCCATTTAAAGTTTTTCATTGTAGCTGGTAAATAAGTAAATCATAAAATAACAATATAACTGGGTACAAATATTCTTTATTGCTATAAAAATTCATCTAAGCTTTGATTTTGTTATATTTTGCTTTGTATAACATTTATGTGGAATTTTTTAAGTTGTTCTCAAAATTCAAAATCATTTTAAATACAGCAATGTTAATGAGAGGTTTATACTGAGAAGTTAATGCAAATAATACTTTAAAGTACTCTGGTACACAAACACACTGGTGTGAACTAAGTAGGCCCTCCAGTGTTTTAACTAGGCATTCCCCAGACAAATTGGGGGAAGAAGGAAACATTGCACTATGTGCTGTCGTCTTTTACATGTGATCAGTGCATAAACAAAGTTAAATTTTTTTCGTCTGGCTGATAGGCAAAAAGTTGTTTTGAACTGTTTCATAATTACTGATATCACTGGCACTTCCCACTCCTTTCCTCTGACGTATTCTATGACATCAGAGTATCAATCAACTTTAAATTCATAATCAGAGAAAAATGTTGGCAAGATATAAGACAGTGTTTGAATGTGATGTTTCATATGAAGAACAGCTATTCATAGGGCTGCATCTCAGTGCAAATAATTCCATATTGCATTGGTTGTTTTAGTGTATCTTGGACATTAAGAAGACTTAAAAGATGATAATGTTAAATGCAACAAACAATCTGCTGCTGCAGACACTGGTCTATTTAGTGAATACAAATCTAGAGCAACCAGCAGAAATTCCCCAGAAGGTTCTGCCACCTGAAGGGAGCAACAGTAAGTAAATATTTATAACAAGATTTCACTTCTTCTTCCTCTTATATTTATTTTTCACTTAATCATTTGCTGAATAAATACTGGTGCAGTACATGCAAAAAACTCAACACCACTGCTGCTTGGTTTGCTGTGATTTCTGGTTGATTAAGAGTAGAAAATTGAGCAAAAGCATCAACAGACTTATGAAATATACAAAATGTGGCAGCTCTATACAGAATAGTCATTCTATTTTTGGTTCATGTCAGTTTTCAAAATACTTCAGTTGTGCACTGGAGTTATCTACGTATCTTCATTTGTTTATCTTTGTACTTTAAGCTAAGCATATTCCACTCAAATTTAACTTGAGATTGCAGTGATTTATATAAATTACTTCTACAATATTAATGATGACAAACAGAATACCTTACTACTGTGAATACTTAGTTACAGAAACATTTCATCTTTTAAATATGAGGGCAATTCAAATATAAATGGTAATTTTGTTAAAAATATTTATTGATTAAATATATACACAAGTGACTACATCAACATTTCTCTATATAGCTTCCTTTACACTGTACACATTTTTGCCAACGTTTTGGAAGCTTGAACATTCCTTCTTCAAAAAAAGTTTGAGGGCACGTTGCCAACCAATTGCACACATGCTCATCGACGCTTTCAAAATGTTTCCCTCCAAGTGATTCTTTCATGGGTGCAAACAAAAAATAGTCTGGGGGGACAAGTCTGGACTATAGGGAGGGTGTTCAAGGGTTTCCCAGTGCATGTCCGCCATTGTGTCCATTGCCAAATTGCCAGTGTGAGGCGTAGCATTGTCTTGGAGAATGATGACATCTCTTATGGGTATACGACGTCTTTTGCTTCAGTAGGCAGCTTTTACAGACCTTAACAATTGGCAACAGTAAGCTGCAGTCACTGTACGTCGATCATGAAGAAAATCAACCAACTTCTGATGCAATTTCTTCAACAGTGGAGTGGTTGTCAACTTCAATAAGCTCTCGAACGGCACGGATGTTGTCATCTGTGAGATTTGACCTTGGACGTCAAGCATGACTTTCGTTTTCCACAAATTCTCGGCCACCCTTAAATTGTCAGGCCCAAGTAAACTCTCGACTCTGTGACAGTGTAGTGTCCCCAAACTGTGCCCTTAAACGAGTTAAAATCTTCAAAGGTTTAACCCCTTCATAGGTTAAAAACTTGATAATAATGCATTGCGCAACAGACGAAGGAACCTCTTGCTCACTCATGGCTGTACTGACGCCAGAGCCTAGCGAAGCAGCTAACAAAGCTAGTTCCCCCTCCCTAACACACCAACCTTCAACCCCCGCACTCCACTGCCCCGCTCTGAACTGCTTCCCCCGTGATATGCAACAATTACCGTTTATATTTGAATTACCCTCGTAATTAGGTACTAGGTAATGCACGTTGGTGCTGTGGCCAAGCGATTAGACCATTCACCTACCATCTAGGCAGCCTGAGTTTGATTCCAGGGACCTGCATGTGGCATTTGTAGTGGATGAAGCGGCATCTGGGCGGGTTTTCCCGTTTCCCTCGCCACTCATCCCACCAATTGCTCTACCATCACCTTTCCAATAATCCATTTCACCTGCATTTCATATCATATTCTTTCTCACTCTCATACGTGGTACTGGGCTGACCACCTGCTTCCAGGTCTTTACTCTGTCCGGTCCATAGATTCCTCTGCTCCCCGACAGGCATCTGACCCTAGGCACTGGCTTGTTAAGTCCTAGGGGTGTAAGTCCTGCATAAGGGAAGGGTAATCAGATAGAGAAGAAGAAAGTAATGCATTAAGCACAGAGTCAAACAAGAAAGAAATTTAATAAAGAATTAGAAAGCAAAAACATAACAGAATAAGTAATGAGCAAAGAGGAAACATACAGAAGCTTAGTCAAATAATAGAAATGAAATAACCACCTCTAAATAGAAAGTTTCTAAAGCTTTATGTTTGTTGTTGAAATGACATAAACAGTTGTGTACAGTATAAAGAAACCAGAAAACTGTTTCTCTCTCACCTTCCAATTTTGTTTTACTTTGCCTTTTACGGGCTTCTGAACCTCTTCCTCATAGAAATGCTACGAGCTCAGAGCATGTGAATACATTACAGGTACCTTATTATTCAGGGAATACTGTTTTGCAGGTTATGTGGAGGCAATGGGTTCACATGGTACAATTTGATCATACAGTCACAATACATAAGCCACTATGTCAATTTCACAAAGTTTTAAGAAAATCCCCAGGTCCATGGATTATTTCAGAGATCTTGAGCTTTTATGTCACAGAAATTGTAACAGTAATGTTTATGACCCTTTCTTTCAGAAAGTAGCCTTTGTCCAAGTTTAATGAATAAGAACAAATTCTTTACGATTCTAAATAGTACAGCATTAAATTTAATAAATATGCAGTTAGAAAACCATAAATAGCATTTTAAAATAAATTACAAAGCCTCAGAGGAATCTAAATGGGGATTGCATGAAGTTACAAATTTTTATTTTGTCTTTGGATAGTTCTGTTTCATTTTGGTCGAAAAACATGATTTGACAGCAAACCAGCAGTTCACTAATTGAGCATAAGTTGTAGAAGTTTTGTGTATTTTGTACTGAAAGTTCGAAAAAGTTGTTGAATATGTATTGTGAAATGACATCTTTGAACTTTGCTATTATACTCGAATACCTACAACCAGCTGTTCATTATCACTTGTTTAAGGTCATAAAAGCTATAGGATTTTTTATAAATACTTTCATTCATACTGTTGTCCTTTCAACAATAAATTATTCCAATTTTAAGGATAGAATAAAAAATAAAAAATTCAGTACCATAGCTGGGATTTGAACCGCTCTATACATGGGCATCACAAAGGGGGGGGGGCCCAGGAGGGGGGACCCCTCCCCCTGGAAGTTGGTCAACTTACTGTGCAATCAATTACTGACTATTAAACTATTTTAATTTTAATGTAAAGATCAATTTTTATTTAGCACAAGTTAATATGGTTATACACAACAAATATTATAAATTGTGACAACAAAATAATGAATTAATATTATCTGATTGCAAATTTCAAACATGTGCCCCCCCCCCCCCCCTCCCATGGAAAAATGTCTGCCAACGCTCATGGCTCTATGTGCAGTTACTCTTAACCACTGAGGTACCACAGCAACATGCTGGCACAGCCTTAAATTCTTCAAATGATTATCATTGATTGTTCAGATATATGGAAACTATTCCAATTTAGCTTTCAGCTTCTGGATACTCTTCACTATTTATCTCTAGGCTTTTCCCTGTAAAGTGTAACTCTTTTATGCATTATAATAGGAGTTTAACTCCGTGTACTTTGGTTTACTTTCTAATTTTACTTGTATAATTAACATGAAAGCTTCAAGCTTTCGTGAGATATTATTAATGCAGATATTTTATCTGTCCGAAAATGTTTTTACTTAAACCATGTAATAAGAGTGGGAAGAAGTAATTTAATAGTGCAAAACAAAATTGTAATGCCATAGTTAAAAAATAAAACATGATTGTTTATTGTCTTTCAGGTACTACAGAAAGATGCTATGACAAATATGGCTGCTTTAAAATGACCTATCCTTGGACAGATACTTCTCTCCGCCCAGTTAGTGAATTTCCTGAAGCTCCAGAGAAAGTAAACCCAAAGTTCTGTCTTTATACAAGAAATAACAGGCGTGTATGTCAGGTAAAAGCAGTTTAATAAATAAATGTAAATTATTCACCCCCTGTTTAAAGCATTCAGCAGTCAGCTATTGCTTTAGTGATTCACCTACGATAAACAATCAGAATTTTGGTAGTCTTTCCTGTAATTTTGGAATTGCTTACTCCAGTAGCAAATTGTAAACATACTCTATGGCACAGTATTTGCCCCTTTTTTTACTATGCATCTGATTTTTCAAAATTCTAATGAGATGTTCATAGGCACTTCATCTAAAGAAGCTATGGCTTGTTATTATAGATATTCCCTTGGTAGTGCAGGACAGCAGCAATAAAAATGCATTAAATATAGCTGCCCTTCCTCCTATTTCTCTGCTTAGTAAAATGTTAATATACATCCACTAATTTCATGTGAATTTTGAAAAGATTTTGTGTAATTTGTGTCCATAGACTGTTGAATGTTTAAACATGTTTTCAATTAAAAAATTGAATCCAATTTCAAAAATTCATTGGCATGGCTGGTATCCAAAGCATGGGTGTTCAGCTCTCCATGTTGATGCTCTTACCATTTGAATTATGATAGTAAATTGCATTAAAACTTCTCAATTCACATATCCTTGTAGACTTCAAGGGAGCGTTGAATGCTTTCTTCTATCAAAAGCTCTTGCAGTGTTGTAGTGTGGTGTATGGACTGGACATGCACCTTGAACCTGTGCTAAGGATGCATAGGTAAAATTTCTATATTCTATAATTTAATTGTTAAAGGTGTTATTCATGCTTATAAGGGGAGGGTAATCAAGTAAAGAAAAGAAAAAGAAAAAAGAACATTAGCAAGCAAGATGTGCTTTTCTGCGTGACATCCACTGCATGTGCACATTGTTTGATATGACTGGCACAAGACAAGCACAACCACCAGCCCCTCTGTTTCAATGCTTGGCGTGATATGCTAACAATACTACTTCATAGCAGATTGTTGTTTGAAACATTCTCCTCATGAAGCATTACACCAATTGGCTTAGTATAAACATAATAGAAAAAGCTAACTAAGAAAAACTGGCAGAGTATGCAACATATCACCCACATCCTTTGATGCTTTGCCCCTGGTTATAAGTGCATTTTAATTTCTGGCTACAGTGAAAGATGAAATATCAAACATAAATTAATTAATCCCTAACAGAGGTTAACTATAAGTCCTTGAAGTTAAAATACACTTGCAGTATTGTAAGTCCTCTTTGATGTATAATTTATTGAGCATTCAGGATTGCCTTGAAGGTCTGTCAGTATACTCGTGTCAGATGAGGAAGTTTAATGTGTGTGCAGGTATGTCAAAGTGATAAGAGCAGTGGCATGGAGAGCCAAAGATCATAATTCAAGCATTGGCCATAAATTGAATTTTCACATATTAAAATGTTCAACTTATTGCTTACACATAGTTTGTATGAAGGTATACGTACCAAATATGTTTTCAAGTCTCTAAACTTTCTTACATCTAAGAGGTAGAACTGGAACTTAAAAATTCAATGCCACAACTGGGATTTGAACCACAGACCTTCCGCTTTGCCCACACACGGCTTGTGTGTTTAAAAACACCAACAGTAAGTTTGTTGGCATAAATAAATAATAATTTCTTACATCTGCTTATTTTCAATTTGAGTATATTAACATTTCTGCAAAATATTAAATATGTTGTTAGCTAATGCTGGATTTCTGACAATGAAGTCATTAATCCTCTTGCTCTACAATATTTTTCACTCATAGAGCAATAGCAGTATAGTAACAGCTTTTTAGAGAGCACCATATTTTTATGTTTTGGCGGTCACATCGCTCTCTCACAACCTCCAGAATGTCTGGAGGACCACACCTGTCGTTGGTTTATGGGCCTCACCGACCTGACCGGGAGAATTATCAAAATAAATTCACCGAACATATCCTCTGATTACCAATAAGAGGACGTATTACATGCCATGACAGGTCAGCATGTTAGGGGTTAAGATTTTATAGAGAAATTAGATAAATGGAGAGGTTGGAAAAATAAAGACTCCCTAGCCCTCGGGAACCCTAATAGCATCGGGGTCGGAAGAGAACAAGAGATGACCAAGGTAAGGTCAGATAGAAAAGTTACAGTGAGGAGCAAAACGCCAGTAAGTGGAAGTAATGTTCTGCTCAGCTTGGGTACCTTGTGGTCGCCATTCACATATCCCCTAGACGGAGACCCCTGAGTAAATATTAAACATGTATACAACTATAAAAAACCAATTAAAGGTGAAATATGTACCAGATGTCTTTTCTAATGTTCTTAGAAGTATATAGTTATTCTTTTCTCTGTTTTTTTCAGGCATTGGATGTAGCAAACACTAACCTACTCTACAGATCATATTTGAACCCAGTTCAGAGAGTATATTTTATAGGACATGGCTTTTTAGAGAGTGGAAATAAGGAATGGATAAAGGTATGTTCATTCTATAGCATTACCTTCTGGAAATACTTCTTTTTCAAATGCTAATTTTAAAATTTATTAAGGTGATACTCAGGAGCTTTTCAAAACCTTTTCCCTATTTGATCAAATTTGAAGAAACATTTACTATCTAGTCAAAGTTCATTATTGATGCTGTAAAGTTTTATAGCTCTAGATACAATTTTTATGGGCAAAATAAATTTTTTTGTTTTAAAAATGGAGTAAAATTAGCATTCACTCAATCCACATCTCCCTGCTGAGCTTGCAGAGGTATTTAAATATCATTAGTTTTAATATAATAATAAAAATATTATTATTTATTATTATCATTATCATTATAATTATTATCATCGTCATGGTCATCATCATATCATAATATTGTCATCTCTTCATCATCTTCATCATCATCGTCGTCGTCGTCATCATCATCATTATCATCCCAACAATTCTGATTATACAAATACGTTCCATAGAAATTTTCCAACACCTTTTAATTCTGACTGGTCTTTAAAAATTGTTCTCACTGTTAACTCTTTATTTCTATTTAACCGTTTTCCACAAATCAGCTGTTTCCTCCAATAGTCTGTACCTAAATATTTTAATAATGAATTAATCTCATTTTCTCTACCATTATATATTCCACATATTTCCTTCATCACATTTTTCCTTTCATTTCTGAATTTCCACATTCCCAATCGAAACCAAGCAATCCCTTCTCTTTCATTCTTTTCACAAACCTAAGGTATAAATCTCTTCCTAATTCATTTTTCCATTGTTTGTGAAAGCTAAATGACTTTTAGTCTCTTATTTGAGCAGTTTTAATATATTTAGAAGCAGAGTTCAATCAAATCCTTAGGCACTTTGTTAAAAACATTCCAACATAACCAAATCTAAACTAAAACATGTTTGACAAAAAGTCTCAAACACATTTTTTAACTCCTAATTGTTCAGTTAAGCTAAACAGTCATTATAATGCTTCATGGTGAATGAATTCACATTTCATATTCATATTCATGGTGAATATTTTTATTATTAAAAATAAAAAAACATTTTCCTTGTACAAGCACATTTCAATTAATGAAAGATAAATTCATAAAATTTGATACTGCATTCACAAAATCCTTGGGATTACAAAACTGTAATGAATTTATTATAAAAAGCTCCCAAAATTTGAAACTCATGTACAAATTGAAATCATGCATAAGGGATGCAATATTAGCAAAACTAAGTAACACTGATTTACAGTTCTATTTTGTATGTCTATCTGTCAGCTGTTTTCTTTCCTGAAGTTTTTTCTTGGTGTCACAAGGAAATGGTGGAACATTTAAGCATGATCAAGAATTTGTAATTGAAAAATAAAAATTGAAAGATGCCATAAAAAATTTTAAAAATCCTAATTTTGTAAGTAAACCTTGTTAATATTAACTGTTGCAGCAATTGACTGAAGAGCTACTGATCCTATCAAGTTCAAATGTAATTGTAGTGGATTGGAGTGGAGGCTCAGAGCCACCATATACCCAGGCAGTGGCAAACATTCGACTTGTTGGGACTATGACTGGACATCTCATCAATTTATTAGTGGTAAGTGCACACTGTATGTATATAGACTTCCCACTTCTACTTGTTACAAAAACACTTCTGAGTAGGGACATGAATGAAAATAATTTTTGGGATCGACTTCTTTTATGCAGAGCAATCTGTTATTGGTATTAAAACCATAAAGTTAAATGGTATATATTCCTTTATTAATGTTTCCTACTTGTTGTTACTAAGCAAGGCACTACAGGTGGTGGATGTTGATGACACATAAATTAAATAATAATTAGGAAGGAAACATTCCAAGCAGAAATTTAGGTTATCTCTCTGGTATTTATGAGTTATAAGGATTGAGGAAGATCTAGAAGAAAGACAAAGAAAATTAAAAAAGGAAGTCTATAGGCAGAGGGATTCGAACTGCATATGTGCTGTCCATGTGCCCATAAGGTAACAACATGGACGTCCATATTGGTCTTTTAACCATAGCTTTTAGAACGTACAATGAAAATTTCAGTTTTCTAGCATGAAAACTGCAGGACATTTGAATATGAAAAAATGTAGTGAAAATAAAAATGGAAGAGACTTATTTTAAAATTGACCTTAAGGCCCTTTTAATGTTTACAAAAATGTGTATAAAATGTATTTAAGGATATGCCAAGAATCATAAGGTTCTCAAATTTAGCAAACAAATTTAAGGTTACAAACTATTGTCCAGTAGAAAACAAAAGTGGCTTCTTCCTTTTTTTAAAAATTCACTAAATACCTTTCCTAAAATTGCAAAATTAATGGATACATAAAAATGTTATGTATTACATTCAAATGACTTTCTCTACTCAATATTATTAATTTTATATAATTTACACAAATTATTCTTAATGATTATGAAAATATGGAATGTCAGAAGACTAATGACTTCATTGTCAACTGTCAGGTATTAGAAAACAATAACAACAAATTATTCTTACAAAAGCTATTTTTTTATTTGCTGCACATAAATTGAGAGAGATCTCTGCAGAATTAGTTTTGTTATACATTTTATTGTAGCTACAAGAGGGGAGGAAACTGATCAGTTACAGATTTTTAAAAGCAGATGCTATATACTGGCCTTAAATCGCCACAGTCTTTCCATGACATCACAAGAAACACTGAATACACACACACATCATTTTCTAGAACTATTTTCTTTATTCAGGAGGCCTCAAAACATATGTCTGGTAAAATGTTGATATCAAGGTTTTGGATGTAATACAATATGGCAGTAAAAATAAAGCAGTGAACTGAAAAGTATCTGCAAGTGCAGCAATAACATTAAAAGAAGTAGCCTACGAAATGAAACTGAATATAGAAGTTAGCTGTAATGCCACCACCCTAAAGGGATTAAGTAAACATAATATAAGAATAAATCAAGTTATTTTACATGATTAGATTAGAATAGATAAGACTAGTTTGGATGTTCAGTGAGCTCACAAGTAGCCATGGAGGCCCGTGAACATTGAACATGTCAATAATATGTAGGCAAAACCTGCTGTTCCATTAATATATGTATTACCTTACCAGCTTTTTACTGAAGTTGTGCTGTAGTGTCTGTAAGTAGAGGCCAGTTATTTGCATTTTTCTTAGATCAAGGCATTCGTTTTTCCATAGAGAAGTTTTAACCAATAAATAAAATTAAAATAAAAATTTTATTTATTACTGCCTTTGTTTAGTTATTGTTCAGCCATAACATAAATTTATTTAATTCTACCTCTTTTGTTACTTGATATCACCCTAAAGAATTCTCTATTCATAAAATAAATACACTTCTTATTTATTTATGCCAACAAACTTACTGTTGGTGTTTTTAAACACACAAGCCGTGTGTGGGCAAAGTTTGAGAGGTAGAACTGGAACTTAAAAATTCAATGCCACAACTGGGATTTGAACCACAGACCTTCCACTGTAAAGTTCCAGTTCTACCTCTTAAATACACTTCTGTTTAGGCTTGTCCTGGCCTTAGCATTTTGGTTAACATAGGTAGTTATTAAGTACATAGGTTGGTAAATGTCTAACATTTCTGGAAGTGTTTGAAGTGCTATCTAGCACTAAATATATATAGTAAGGTAAACAGCATCATATTATAGATATCCTAATATGACATGAAAAGTAAATTTTCAATACATCATAAGTGCTAGCCTATTTGTTTAAGCTTGCCATTTCCTCAAGATTTAGGTCTTTGTGACAACAGAAATTGTGAACAGTAAAACATTCTATGATTCACGTATACCTACACTGCTAAGACCCACACATGCATATATTAGGGTTAACCTCCTCTCCTTGGAAGAGACACTCCCCTTCCTATAAGTGGGAGACTGATAAGAAGCATTTGCTTAAAAAAAAGCAATAAAGTATGATGTCTATCACATTGGCCACAGGTCAAGGATTACAATGATAAAAATAAAATTAATAAGGAACTTGGACTCCAAAACAGCTTGCAGACAAGTACCTATTATGTTTACAAATAAAACTATTTTCTAAGAATGGGCAGCTCTGTCACTTTTTATTTGTCTAAAAGTAGCTGCAGAGTTTTATAGCACATTTGAAATAGTTTAATTTGCTATAAGGTTTAACCATTGAAATAAAAGCATCCTATTTTTGTTAAGTGAGGATCTGCAAGACATTCATGAAACAAGTTCTTCTTTGAAAATAAAGCATGAATGAGTTTATTTATTCTTTATAGAATATACATTTGCAAAAACTTATATAGGTGCATTTATAAATGTAGCACTACAAAGTTTGGCTCTCTCATGCCTTAATCCCTGGATATATAGTTTTTACCAAAATATGATACCTCTGCCCCACTCCACTACCAATGGCAGCATTACTTTGAGGTATGGGTTTTACAAGGTTTGTGGTTTAAAATATAAAAAAACCACAAGACAGCTACATTGCCTCTAGCTTTGTATATGAGGGTCTCCTTTTATTGGCTAATGGTTACAGCCCAGCAACAAAGGAGAGCGGTTCTCTTAGAAGTTTGTCAAGTTTTGGCAAAATGTATATATATGGAATAAGGCTACTAAAATGAAACTCCACATTCCAAACTATGTCCCCTCTCTTGCTCATTTTTCAAACTCATCCATGTAGTCTTTACTCTTCTTAAAATGCTGCATTCATATTAATTGTATCTTTCCATGTGTTTGCTATTATTTTAATTCTACTCTATTATCTTGTAGGTTATCCCTATTTTCATTCCATATAAGTACTATCCCACCTTTTCTACACACTTTGGTGCATCTTTGTCACTCTCTAGTAAACAATAGAGCATAGAATTCAATTTGTCACATGTAGTGCATCTTTCTTTACAATTATTTCTTACTACTTTTAGAAATAAGGCTCCTATTAAGCATTTATGCATAACCTACTCTTTCAAACTGATCATACACATTTACATATTTTCCCTTTCCATTTCCTTTAATTATTTTATGCAAAACAAAAGAGCTATGTGCTCTACACTAGCCCAGGTGTTTAGCTCCTCTTTATCTTCCACTATGTGTCTCAGTTCTTTCCAAAATCCACCACTTGTTTTCACTTAATAGCCAAATATCCCCGTATCATTAACTTCCTTTAAGTTTCTTCATCTCTAACTCTTCTTTCCCATCAGATCTGTTTGTAAACCTAAGTATTTTTGAATAGGTATGTTAAAATCATTCAATTTTAATTCAACATATTTCAAAATTCTCTCCACTAGTTCCTTCATTCCTTGCCCTTAGTTCTGCCAGTCTTACTTCACTCTGTGAAATCTTAGGTAACCCCATAACTTTCCTGCAGAACATTCTATGTGCCCCTTTGACCTCCTCAAATTCCTACTATGCACATCTTTGATTCACCTACTGTTGAGTCTTTCCAGTCATTTAATTGCCAATGTGAGTGTTTTATATACCTATGTGTATTCTGATAGCTTTCATATACACACATGTACTCTGCATCTCTTATCTTGACAATCTCACCTCCAAATAATTCAGTTCTTTCACTCTCACTATTAGCTTTCTATTTAAAAGACATCTCTTATCCCTTTAGTTTTTGTTTTGATGATGAAGGTGATGATGGTGATGATGATTGTGATAATAAAAATTGAAAATACATGTAAAATGAACACATACATAGCAATTAATTAAGGAAATTGAAGCTATTAACAGTGAAGCAACGAGATTCTAAAGTAAGAACAAATTAGAAACTAAAAACTTCACTTATCTTAGTAATATTGCAAGTTCTTGGTGCAAAGTAAGAATCATATTTAAAATTACAAGAGAAGAAAATACATATTCTTGCAGACATTAGGTTTTTGAATATTTGTTTAAAAAGAAAAGTAACCCCTGTTTTTGTTAGAAGAACTGTTAAATTAGATAATAATAGTATTCACCAGAAGGCAGCAGAAAAGAAAGTTATTGAATATTATTATTTATTTATGCCAACAAACTTACTGTTGGTGTTTTTAAACACACAAGCCGTGTGTGGGCAAAGTTTAAGAGGTAGAACTGGAACTTAAAAATTCAATGCCACAACTGGGATTTGAACCAAAGACCTTCCGCTTGCCGGGCGGACGCTCTACCACTGAGCTATTGTGACAAACTGCCAGAATGACATGTGAAGGTTATTTAATCCTGGGATATAAAGTACTTGCAATAGTATGTCCCCATTGGGGTAATTGTTTCTGATGTGAGACTGCCTTTGTGGTTTACCAGGAGAAATACGAACTGGCTTGAGAATTTAATGTCATTCTGGCAGTTTGTCACAATAGCTCAGTGGTAGAGTGTCCGCCCGACAAGCGGAAGGTCTGTGGTTCAAATCCCAGTTGTGGCATTGAACTTTTAAGTTCCAGTTCTACCTCTTAAAGTTATTGAAGTTGATTATTAAAACAATTAAGTGGACCTATAGATTTAATGGTGGTGCTGTTTTTATTGGAGAGTTGCTTCGTGTTTGAGCGATGTGGCTCTTATTTTCCTCAGGGCGTGGTAACGGATGGAATGAAAAATCACACGATGTTTCTTCACCACAATGTATTATTTTATTAACACTTTTTCTCTATTTTACATTTAAATAAATCCTCTTAGCACCATTTTAGATTATTTAAGCCTTTCCACTTTTTCAAAAAGTGGAACAAAAGCTTGATGGAAGTCTGGTAAATGTTCTACAATGTTCACACGCTACCAAAACACGTCCTATCACCTTGAACATTTAGGCACTAGTCCCGATTCTTTTAGTTGCGAGTCTATCATTTCGACTGCCACGTGTACATTTGCGCATACATTCATCAAATAGTTCCCGCATTGTTAGGGAAGCGATCCTTAGCCATTTTCCCTTCGCTTTCAATATTGAACACATATAATTCTAATATTTATACATATATATTAAAATTAAATATGGAAATATTTATGATGTCTTTAAACAAACTTAATTGTTCGTAACAATGAACATTAGTAACACGTTTTCGTCATTTAACCATCTCATACCAACATTAAAAAACAAATTACACTCTTAACAAATATTCACATAAACGATTTTCTTTTGGAGTCTTTTAATATTCTGTCTCAATGGTTTGGGAAAAAATATTTATTTTAAAAAACAGGAACCGTGTTATGAACTTTGAAACACCTCCTATAGATTGTATTTATAGATTTTTGATTTCAGAGATTGTTAATTAAAAATGAGCATCAGTATCTAAGTTTTTTTGTTTTCAGAGATTAGTGATTAAATTGAACATCTGTAGCTTTGATAACAAATTTGTTTCTATAGCTTTGAGAATGAGTTGGAGTCAACTCAAAACTTTAGTCAGCTTTGCACCAAGAACTTGCAATATTACTAAGATAAGTGAAGTTTTTAGTTTATAATTTGTTCTTACTTTAGAACATACATAGCATTTGCTGCACTGGTTAATTATTAGGGAGCGAACCTTCATACAGGAAACAAAAGTTGAGGAGTTTGGACTATAGGAAGTGAAAGGGGTCAGTCTGTAATATGATCACAACACAGAGGAGGCCAGGTACATTCGATGCAACAACACTGTAGATAACATTGCTGCATAACTTACATTCAATGCTGTCACCATTTTCAGTCAAATATTCACAACTAAATTATTGTACAATAATACGTGCAATATGTGATTATTTCAGTTTTTGTGCCGGAGGCATTTTACTCTGTGTGTGCAACTAGTGAACACACTTGAGAAACACAATGCACTGGCATTGAGCCCTGTTGTTTGCGTTGTCACTGTACTCATGCAATGATGTCATGCTCTGCCCATGTGGCAGGCAACTTGCAATTGCCTCATTTCGCAATAGCTGTTAAAGGTTCAAACCCTAATTATTACGCTTACTACCACTTAATTTTTTTGGTCATTTCATTTACTGCTTCCCTTGCGAGATGTTGGACTTCTACCAAAGTAGATATATGTTTTGTTACATCCTGCAACATAGCAATTTACTTTTGCCCAGGTTAGTTCTATAGGGTTGAAGTAGCAATGATGTGGGGGTAATCTGTAGGATTGATAATCTCATTCTTTAGCTAGTTCATCCACAATATACTTGGACCTAGGCTTGTTTTTGTTTGTGAAAGAGAACCTTGGAATACTGGTGTACAATTTTGAATTTAAAGATAATAATTTATTAAAACTATGTTTGAAATTCCAAGAAATGAGTTTACAAACTACATTTGGATAGCAAATTTATGAAAATAACCTAGAAAATAATGGCTTGGGGAGTATTTGGGAAAAAAGAGAAACAAATGATTGGAAAGGCATAAGTAGAATTGAAGATATTGAGATATAGATTGTTCAGTCAGCTAGAGTCAGCTTACAATGAAAAATAACTGGGAAAGAGAGAGGTATATATAAACACCAATAAAGAAGAAAAGGAGGAGGGGGATAGCATAGCTAAGAACAGAAGTGTGGAGGTTAAAATGTCAATGAAATGGACATCTACAAGGTGGGTGCTTATTATGTGGGGGAAAAAAGAACATGTAGAATACCTGCTATTTTGAGTGCAGAGTAATTAAGATTTGGAGAAAAGAATGTACATGGTTAAGAACAAATAGAAAGTTGACAGATAAAAGTTCAAACAAAAATTGTAAGAAAATAGGGCAATATTTAGAAAAAGTGCGGCAGATCTGGGTTTGATAGTTGATACTGATGTGAGAATTTTCTCCCACATGAAGACCTGGTCCTGGGTGCAATCAGACTCATTAGCTCACTGAAGGGCCAATTAAGGAGCTACTTGAATGAAAAGTAGTGGTCCCTCGCTGCAAGGACTGCACATACCAGCTGGGAGGGACTGGGACATTAACGATGTCCCACCCTCCGGTACTGCATCCTACTTGTAAAGCCTGTGGTGGGCAGATGTGGGGGATGCAGCAGCCGGGCTGTAGACTTTGGCCCCATTGTTGCGCTGGGAGGTTATCTATTTAGGAAAAAGTAAAACAGATGAAAATGTGTAGTTAAAAGAGGAAAAAAATAATTCATGAGTGTGTATATATAATGTAATTATAAGTTATAACATAGAATAAGATTGGTTGCCCACTTGAACGGTGACTAAGGCCAATTTCAGTGGGCAGTCTAATACATATAATGTCTGAGCACTTAAATATATTATAATCATCATTGTCAAGCTTTCTGAGAATTATTTTCAGTCCATATGTGCAGACTTATAGAGAGCTGAAGAAAAGAGTGAAAGTTTAATCTTGCTGTGTTTATATACATTTTCAGAATGAAGTGGGTGTTAGACCAGAACTAATTCATATAATAGGGCATAGTTTGGGAGCCCATTTAGCAGCTTACGCAGGTCAGATTGTGCAACAGGAATTTGGATTTAGAGTGGGACGTATCTCTGGTAAGTAAATTAAACTTTATACTGACTGTATTTTTATTAATGCCAAATATTTCAAGGACACCTTCCCAACATCAAAACAGTAAAAAGTATTCATATGAGTGGGTCTGAAAGTTATTTATTGCTAAATTACAAGGCAAAATTGAAGGTTACAAACATTGTTTGAAGTGGCTTTTTTCTGCTTTGATGCATGCCCTAAGCCTGGGCTCCATGCTATCATGTACTTGGTTGTAAATTCCTGTAGTGCTTTGTATTTGGTCAAATCCAATATGGGTATGCTCTTTCAGTGTTTCAATATCCAGTATAGAAGCTGCATAAACCTATACCAGTTGTCTGTCAGACATAGAGTTCAGCTGTTTGCGGCCAATCCTCAGATCTTGCAGCTGTATAGCATGAGGAGGATAATGAGTGCTCAGAAAAGGTATAGCTTTAGGCAAACAGGCATCTCGGACCTCAGCATGGGCTACAGTGAGGTAGTTGCCTCCTGCGTCCACATGAAGAGGTCCCTGAAGTGTTCGTGGAAAATTAGATCCTTGTTCAGCTTAGCATCTAGGCAGGTGATGGAGTTTATCCACTCAATCTTTCGACCTCAAAATTGAAATGTGGGGCAGTCTATGGGAGTGTGGTGCCTTGACAGGAGGATGGCGTGAATCTTGTCCACAGTAATGGACATTGGCCAACACTGGCACCACTCTTGGACAAGGCAGAGGCGTCATTGTATAGGGTTGAAGGCTCTGAGAATATGTGCACGTCGTCAGCATATTGTGCTACGTTGACCTGCGACTGTGTTGGGAGGTCTGCCATGTAGGCACTAAAGAGTGTAGGGGATAGTATAGAGCCTTCGAGGTCTCTGCCTCTAATTGGTCAAAGTGTAGATGTTTTCCCTGCAGTGTGTGATGTCTAAGAAAGCTGTGTAGTATGTTGTGGGCATTTGTAGGTAGTCCCATTTGGGTGAATTTGCAAAGGAGCCCTGCATTCCAGGTCGTTGACAAGGCCTTTTCAACATCCAAAGACACAGCAGCAGTGAAGACACGTTCCTGGAAACCCAGTGCAGTGGCCTCCACCATCCGTAGTTGAATGTCCAGAATGAAACCCAAACTGATGGCTTGGGATGGCTTGAATGTCCTCCGCAGGGGACATAATTGGTTTAGGACCATCCTGCCAAACACTTTTGAGAGGGTCAGAAGGAGACTGATGAACCGGTAGCTGGAAGGGTGCACCATGAACACTCAGGTTATAGGCAGCTCATGTCATTATGGCAGTGTATGATGAGACCACCACCTCAAGGGTTGGGATGTCTGTGATTTTGACGTTGAATAGGATGAAAGTGTGGAGACAATTGTTTACACCTTCCAATCAACCTCTAATGTTTCAAGGGAGTCATAATTACTGGCGATCTGGGAGTTAATCTCTTGTCAACACTGGATTATGATTGGATTGAAGTGAGCGTGAGATGGAATGGGAAATGCCTGATGATTGTGAAGTTGAGGTCTGAAGGCAGTCCTACAGCTCGTGGATGGTGTGTGTGTTACCATGGGACTGCACTTGGTGTTTGGCATTGAAGTCACCAGCCAGGATGGCACTGGGATGTAGGGATGGGATAGAGAGGTAGTTGTTGTTGGGCATGAACTAGCTTCTGGTAGGATGATACAGGGGATACTAAAACCTCAGTGCCGTCAAGATTCAAAGTGATGGCCATGGCCTGGCATGAACTGGGTTCTGGTAGGATGGTACAGAGGATACCAAAACCTCAGTGACATTGAAATCCAAAGTGACTGCTGTGGCCCCCAAGGTTTTAAAGAGGTGGGAGCTGGATTGGGCAATGGACCGCGTTTTGCCTAACAATCACTGTGTTCCATCCCCAGGGCAATCTTGACAATTATTCTATGGTAGATATAGCCTGGAATACAGAAATGGATATTCAAGATGCTCTCGGGCTTCGAGCCAGGTGTAGTGATGTCCAGGGCATATGAGTAGCCAAGTGGGATAACTTGCCCCCCTGACTGTACAATGCTAGATTACAACTTCAAGGTTTGTATACATTTAGCAATTTATACATTTTCTAACAGATTCATTTTATCTGCTTTGAGTTTCTTCTTTTCTTCTACCTGTTTTATTTGGTTAAGTAAATGATTGTATAGATCTTTATTATTGTTTTATACATTTTAGTGATTCAATGTTCCTCTTAGTCTGTAAATAAAATAATTCTTCTGTTATGTCTATGTATGTTCATGTTTTTAGTTTAACCCTCCATTGGGCGCAATATATCTGAGAGATACCTCTCCCGCTTTTTTAAACAATATGACGCAGCTGTTTATGTAAAATTAATGCAATCATTGTAGCTTTCTAAAACACACTGTAGCACTTCCTGGTTCATTATTGGCCAGCTGCTTGTTGTTTTGTTCGATTATCAAGCAAAGGTATCTGTGAGATACATTGCGCCCGCTCATGTACCTCATTGTTTCTGTAGCCTTCTTTTCTGCTGGTCACGTTCTTATGTACCATAATGTCAAAGAAGCAAGAAGGGTTCAATCTGTGTAACCCTAACAACCTACAGAATGCCCTGGCAATACTCTGGGATGAAAATGAAGATAATAATGAAGATTTTGTTGATTATGAAAGTGACACAGATTGCGAAGCTGCGACAAAGTCCATGAGGAAGATTCTCATTCCTCTCAAAGTGACACAGATGAAGAGGACCATATAGATATTAATGCTCAGTTTACTGGAAAAGATGAGATCACTAAATGGAAAAAGACGAGGCCTCTACAGCAAAGCAGAACTAGATCACAGAATTTGCATACTCATCTACCTGGAGTTAGAGGTCAAGCTAGAGCTGCCAGAACGGCTACAAATTGTTGGAGCTGTCTTATTACAGATGACATATTAGAAATAATCATGACATATACAAACCAGTATATTGGGCTTACACAAAACAAATTCAGCTGTGAAAGAGACACTAATTTGACAGCGAAAGAAGAGATGAAAGCATTCATAGGTCTTCTGCATTTGGCAGGAGTCTTACGCAGTAGCAGACAATCTTTAGAACAGCTATGGGTACAGATGGAGATAGTGTAGAAATATTTTGATTGGTAATGAATTTGAAATGTTTCAAGTTTCTTCTTTGCTGCCTTAGATTTGATGACAGATCTTCTAGTGAAGAAAGAAAGATATTGGATCGCCTTGCAGCTGTGAGAGACATTTTCACAGCATTCGTCGGCAATTGCCAGAAATGCTACTCTCTGGGGGAAAATTTCACAATTGATGAGATGCTGGTAGGCTTTAGAGGCAGATGCAGTTTCAAACAATATATCTCATCTAAGGCTAATAAACATGGAATTAAAATCTATGTTTTGGCTGAAGCTAAAATATTCTAGGCTCACAATCTTGAAATTTATGCTGGGAAACAGCATAACCTGATGGTTCATTCTGCACCAGCAACAGAATTGTTGTGAAACAATTGGCACAACCGATTTACAGAAGTAGAAGAAACATTACTGCAGATAATTGGTCCAGTGACTACAATTTGGTGAAAGACCTGCAGAAGGAGAGGAGAGAGAAAAATAAACCACAGCTTCCACTTGAGTTAGTCAAAGATGCTACCCTTGTTTCTTATACATCTAAGAAAGGCAAGAATGTCCTTGTGATATCAGGTGAACATTTTGACAATGTCACTGATCAAAACTCCGGTGAAAAGTAAAAACCAGAGATGATAATGTTTTATAATGTAACAAAATCTGGGGTGGATGTGGTAGACAAACTGTGTGCCACATATGATGTTGCCAGAAACTCTCGCAGATGGCCTTTAGTGGTATTTTTTGCTATGCTCAACATATCTGCATTATATGCTCAAATTCTCTTCCTAGGCAATGGAAGTGAAATCAAGGAGGTAATTTTTGAAGAAGTTATCCCAAGAACTATATTTCAATCATCTAAAAGGAGCATGCTTACAAGGGGGATAGGCAGTGGGCTTCAAGAAGATCTTAAAAGATTTCGGCCTACAGAAATTAACGAAGATTCTTCAGGTCCTTCTGCTGAAAATAAGCGCAAACTTTGCAAGACTTGCGTTGTGGACTCAAACAAGAAGCGACTTTCAAGATATTGCTGCAAGAAATGTGAAATTTACTATTGTTTAGAGTATGCTGGACAGATTTGCAAGAAGTGTGCTGAGACTTTGCAGTGAAAACTCTCAAGTATATTACAGGCACACACACATAGAATTTAGTTCAAATAAATGATTAATTGTAATAATGTTTATAATTTCATAAAAACTGATGATGTTTATTGTTTATTCTTATATTTGAATATAAAATTATTACCCTTTCACATTTTGTACATTCACAGTATTTATTTTCTGCAACTTACAAAACTTATGTTTTTGAAATGTAGCATGATGTATTGTAATACTTTGAAAATAAAATTTGCTATATAAAAATAACATAAATAAAACAATAAAATATAAATAATTCACATTTACGAGGAATTTCAGACAGCACAGAGGCAGATATGTATATGGTATATCTCAAATATATTGCACCCGAACACGTAACAATAGGTATTGCGCCTGATGGAGGGTTAACTACTATAATTTTTTACTGTGTACTTAATACATTCATATATTTATAGTGCAGGAAATGTTGATATATTTAATGTTTTACAGGCATTTCTACAAGTATCCACCTTTTTAAAATTATGTGTTATTCTCAAGGCACTCTTCTGGAGCCTTAAAATTTTAAGCATTGTCTTTTTTGTGCCATACTCCATACATAGCTGAGGTGTGAATTTAAGAATGCATAACAAATTTGCAATAAGCTCTTTCTATCCATTATTTGGGCTGACTGTCTCAGGGTATATAACCTTGTATTTATTTCTCTTGGTTGTTGCATCAATAAGCTTTTTCCAGTTTAATTTATAATCTAATACTGGTCCTAGAAAGTTTGAGCCTACATGTAGTGCTCTGCCCCAGTTGCAGGGATCCCTACATTGTACCTACCTTTACCTTTACCTTGAACATTTGTTTCTGTTACCTGTTAAATTAATCTATTTTCTAGCTTTAGTTGAATATTGGGCTATGTTCAGTTACTCTCCTTAGTGTGGTGGTAGTGCTGCTGCTTACCAAGCGGCGGACCCGGGTTCAATTCCTGGTACCGGTGTGAGGAGTTTTCTCCTACTGGGAGACCTGGTCTGGGGTGCACTCAGCCTTGCTAGGTCCCTGAGAGGCCAACTGAGGAGCTACTTGATTGAGTGAGAAGCAGTGGCCCCTGGTCACAAAGACCACATAACTGGCTGGGAGAGCCAGAGATGCTGACCATGTCACACCCTCCAGTACTGCACCCCACTTATGACACCTGTAGTGAGCAGAGGTGGGGAATGCAGTGGCCAGGTGGTATGCCTTGCTTGCTAAGGGCTGTTGTGCTGGTGGTTTAGTTTGGTTACTTAGTGTGATTTGCATCCACTATGTTTTGTTAGTATTCAGTGCCATACCTATATGTGTTAACTCCCTACTAACTTTTTCTAATACTGAATTAGACTTATTTTGTATTCTTGATTCTCAATTTCCCTTCACTATATCGTTATGTCATCAGCATATCCATGGCTAATCCACCATCATCTTTACTGTTTTGAATAAGCAGTTTATTTGGTTTCTTTAGTTAAACATGTGAACTGAGTACTAAAACAGCATTATTTCTAGAAGATTAATCAACTTCCTTTGAAATATTCATACAGTTTCATTACATATATTATTTGAACAATTGCTTTATCACAGTCATGTTTTTTAAATTATAAGTATACATATTGATTATTCACTTAATGTTCCTCATCATACCAGAGAGGGCTTAATGGTGGGCTGGAATTAAGTTTGAGTGGGCTCCAGTCCACCTGCTACTGCTACCCTACCAGTAGGAGTAAAACTTGCTTTGAAGTGAAAAAAAGAAAATTGTGCAAATATGTTCAATTTGGAGCTATAAATAATGTGGCAGAAATTAATTTGCAGTGGTTAATTACCTATGTCCACAATCAACCATCCATATTTCAGTATCTTGATTAAGGCACAATGTTCAACTTCTACCTAAATCTCTGAAAAAGGAATGTTGAAACTGAAAATGAAACTTGGCTTTCCTACAAGAAATAGAATCTTAATCTACGCTTTTGCCATAAATCATTTAAAAGTTGTAAGCTTTGCAGGAAATTGTAAATCCTCCTTGAGATAACCCTAAGAGGTCTGACGTCAAGAATGATTGCAATTTGATATTAAAAATAAGGTCATGACCTATCAAGTTGTGCTAGGGTCAAAGGCTTAAGTCCAATAAAAATTTTGTGCAAAGGCCATTCCATTATCTTAAAAATGCCTTATAACAGAGAAGAAAAGTGTAAATAAGTCAAGCTAAAAGTGATATTTCAGTGTCAACTCAAAGGTACACATTGTTATTATGTTGGTGGACTTCATATAAATCAGCTATTTGGTCATAAATGTCGTGCACACTTTTCTGATTGACAGTTTGAGAAATTATAGCTTTTGTGGCATTAAACTTTAGAAATCATGAGTTCTATATCACTTATATGGAAATTTTCAATAAGTTAATCTTAATACACTTTTAACTATCATGTCTATTTATTTTACAAAAGAATATCAAAGTGCAATTTTAAACTAAAGTCACTTTTATATTATGCATTAACATGCTGTAAAGGAAGAGCAATGAAGTATATTGAAATATATGCTGGTAATCAGGATTGTATTTATATATAGGTGAGTATTTAGCAGTACACAGTGGCAGAATTTTAGGGCTGCAAGAATGAAAAATGAAATTACTTGCATATATGCGCATGAAGAAATGTTGTATTTTTCATTGTTATTGGTTACCAGTTGTCCTATTTACAGCTATTGTCCTTTTAACTATATTAAGAATATACTTGAACTGAGTGGTGTCATTGTTATCAACATATTCCATATAACCTTAGAAGTAACAATCCAAAAATCCTAGCAAGTCTCTGGTTTTGGCCGTCTTTTGTATTTGCTTGCTGTTTAGATTAAAATGCTGCATGTCTTTCTTTCTGTGGCATCTGTTCCACAGAATTTGACCAGTTGCAGATAACCAACCACTGCTTTCATGTACAGTTTGAGGCAGTACCTCGTTTGTGCCTTGCTGAAGTGGTCGATGCTCTCCTCCTCATTGATGGCTCCAGTGAGTCTCTTATCTCGTTCAGCCCTGGGTTCAATGTCCATCCTCAGCTAGCATCACCATTCACTCATTAGTAGCATGAACCCTGTCCTTTGGTAAAAGGAGCAATGATCTCCAAAAACAGTTTGTGGAGTTTTACTCAGGAGTAGCATTCCCAAAATTTATTGAATTGGTTTTACATTCGTATTCATCAGGAGTCAAGCATTAGCATCCCTGTTAAAACACTGTTTTTATTTGCCCTCTACGGCACAGCCCAATGTGTTTAATAAGAAATGATATCTCCACACACTTTTCTTCTGTTCTCTATTTAGGCTGGTTCACTCCACTGTTCGCAAACTGTGCTAATAAGCGACACACTTCTATGCTACAATAATCCCGTTAAGTTAATTTGAGTCACTGACTCGACGCTTGAAGAGTATGTATAGACAATATAACGATGGCAAGGACACTATATGATGATGGGGTGAAGTCTGTGTGGATGATATGACGATGGCAAGAAGACCATCTGAATTCTACAATTTCCAGTGTTTTTAAGCGTGCGTGCCTCTTCAATTTACTTTACTTTAATTGGTGGGCTTCTCAGATGATTTTACGTGTCTTGCTATTTCATACTTAAATCTTGCATTTTCATTGGGACTTCTCCATCCCCTCCTTCAAACTGCCATCTTGGATCAGGGAATTCACCAAGTTATATTCATTGAGGTGCTCCATTTCACTCTTTTGGTCATGGGATATTAAGAGACAATGAGACAAAAGCGATTTATCCTCCAAGAGAGGATAATAGATTTGTGGGTGGAGGGAGTGTCTAACAGCTTTGCTTTCCCTAATATGTGCACATTTCTAGCCTTTTGTAACTTCAGATCCTGGACAGTATTTTAACATGAACTCCTAATTTTATATGATCAAGACTAATTAATACCATTGCAATTACAAATATAATTACACATGCCTAAAAATCAATCTTTACATTTAGTTATATTTAATCACACATCTTATATTTTTTTACTTAATTAATGAACAAAATTTATTACTCAAGGCTTCCCGGTCTAAAAGTACCATTTCAAGCTAATAGTTTATATACTCGTATGTATATTACAAGGATTTTTATACCGGGAGAGCATAAGAAGTTCGAATGGGCTGTGCAGTGTTTTGCCTGTTCACGCCCTCGATACTCATTACAGTCTGCCTCTATCGTAGAAAGGTGCAGGAGAAACCATACATTTTAAAAACTACTTTTAGAGGCTTTACTTAACAACTTTTTGAAAGGAGATGCTGAATCTGTCCACCATCATTGTCCATACATTTCTGGCATCTCTTTAGGAAATTATCCATCACTTGCTGTGCTTCATGTTGAGAATTGCTGGCAATTTCCTGGCAAATATTTTGTTTTAATTCTTCCAGGTTGTGTGGGTTTGTCTTGTACACTTTATGTTTTAAGTTACTCTTGAGATAGAATATCATTTGAATGTAACACATACGAATTTATTTTGTGTTACAGGTTTGGATCCAGCTGAGCCTCATTTCAGTAATACAGACCCCATTGTGCGCCTTGATCCAACAGATGCTGATTTCGTTGATGTTGTGCACACTGATGCAGGTCTGTTTATTGGAGGAGGTCTTGGAATTTACCAGCCAGTGGGACATGTAGACTTCTACCCCAATGGTGGCATTGGCCAGCCAGGTTGCAGTGATGGAGTCTTTTCATATGATAATTTTTCATTAATCACAGATGGTAAGTGTTAACTTAGAGTTCAATGAAATAAATACAGAGATAGGAAAATGTATCCACTATCATACATATTGCTAATAACTTCTGCTTATTGACATACACAATTTGTTGCAGGTATAAGAAAGTGGATTGGTTGCAATCATATTCGAAGTTATAAATATTTCATTGAATCTGTAAATCCAGGACCATGCTCCTATATAGGAATAGAATGCCCTTCGTGGGAAGAATTTCAAAATGGCAGTTGTTTTGACTGTAAAGATGGCCATTGTCCTTTTCAGACAAAGTTTGGTATGCATTCAGATATATATCTGCGAAAAGCAGCAGAATATGGTTCACTTTTAAAGACTCCACCGAGAGAACACATCAAGATGTACTTCATGACAAGCTCCCATGCACCGTTCTGCCGTAAGTGTTTTACTTTAAATTATAGCAAATAGAGATCCAGTGCCTAATGTAAAATGCCAGTTATGCTAATATGAAGTTTGACTGCATGGATGCTTGTGTATGTATATAGGTATAGACATGAATAACTTCACAGAGCCTGCAATAAATATTACATCATCAGCATATACTACTGCTTGGTAAAGAACAGTCTGAACTTCCACATCTCCACCAGAGACTTCTCAGTTCTTGATTTACAAGTCTTAGTTATCTCATACATCAATATGACAAACACTATTGGGCTTAAGCCATCTCCGTGTTTGACTCCTTCTGGAATAGAACACAGCCTTAGTCCTGTCACTCCTTCTGTGTTCTGGAACATAGACTTAATTGCTCTCAAACCAAATTACATTAGTGGTGTCTTTTTCTTTTCTAGTACCTTCCATATTTCATCTCTTGCTACCGTATCAAATGCTGCCTGTAGATCCAAAAAGCCAAGTTATTATGACCTTCCAAGATTGAACCATTTATGTATAATAATTCTCAATGAAGATATATGGCCTTGCATCATTTGTCTTCTGGGTCTACAGCCTGCTTGTTTGTTCTTCAGGTCTAATCAACATGGGCTCATAATTGTCTTTCAAGAAACCTGGTGTAAATCTTTGTCATCATATCGATAAGACAAATAACTCCCTTCACTGTTAATAGCTTCAATTTTTCCTTATTTAACTCCCATGTTTTCACATTTAGATTTATCTTCCTTTTTATGGAGAGCTATAATAATGTTGCAATTCATTCTGTTAGATATGACCCTCTTGTCGTCAAAAATACATTCTTCATTTCCTCTATGAAAGTGTTATTTGCTGCCTTAATCATCTCGGAGCCAATTTCAGCCTCTCCCACTGCTTCATCTTCTCCACAGCCATTCTTATGTCCCAAAAATCAACTACTATCCAAGTATCAGATCTTACTTATTGTTGATTCTCCAGTCACAGGTCTATTTTCTGTTTCTTTAAGCTTTTCTTCATAATGCTTCCTCCATATTCCCAGTACTTCTTGCACTTGTTTTCTAAATACATTTTTACTATCCTGGATATTTTTCTACTGAAGAATGCTTGAATTATTCAGAATTATTCAGTTCTGGTTCTACCCTTTAAAGTTTGCCTACACATGGTTTGTGTTTGTTAGAACAATCAATTATCATTGATTGGCCTTATAAATGGAAACCAAAATTGGTATTTAAGTTCAGTACCTTCCATAGATGTAACAAATATTTTCCAGAAAATATCTCTACCATAAGGTAAGTTTTACATGGAAAACTTTTCATTAATTTTGATTCTCTCAGAATTGAAATACCATGTATTTAAAATATTTACGTGATAAATACAATTTATATTTTGGATTTTTTGAGAATAGTCCTTTTCATTCTGAAAGAATTTTGTTTAACTTTATATAACCGGTAAACTATAGTATAAAAACAAAAAAATATACTATAGTGTCACCGCGCCTGCCGCATCTAATTGCCGACAACAGCAGTGTCACCCATCGCATTATTGTCGGCACTACCGCAAAGGAGCCGAAGGAAAGAGACAGAGAATGGCCGCATTGTTGGGGCGCTTGCCGAAAGAGAGAAAAGGATAGAAGCTTCTGGAATCTTCCGCTTTGTACTCCAGCGCAATAACTGAACTTTCCAGAATAGTGCCTGGGAGATATAAATAGGAGTAAAGTGTGAGAAGAGGAGTCAGACGTATGTGAAGCGTTGAGTACTCGTGCCGACGGAAACAAGAGACGTATGCGAAGCATCGAGGAGTCGTGCCGACGGAGACGGACAGACGATGTGAAGAGTTGTGCCGACGGAGAAGAGTTAGTTCTTTGTGTTACGAGTTCGGAGCCGTGCTGTTGGAGAATCGGAAAAGACTTTCTTGTTGTTGCAACGAGTGTACAAAGTTACTGTTTACGGAAATAAAAGTGTTTCTTTATCTCGACTACATCTGTCGTCTTTACTTCACACCCCACCAAAAAAAGTCACAATGTACAAAATGTTGTTGTTAGCTAATGCTGGATTTCTGACAATGAAGTCATTAATCCTCTTGCTCTCCAATATTTTTCACCGATGATATTGAAGAGAGCAATAGCAGTAATAGTAACCGCTTTTTAGAGAGCGACATATTTTTATGTTTTGGCCGTCACATCGCTCTCTCACAACCCCCAGAATGTATGGAGGACCACACCTGTCGTTGGTTTACGGGTCTCACCGACCTGACTGGGAGAGTTATCAAAATAAATTCACCGACCATATCCTCTGATTATCAATTAGAGGACGTATTACATGCCATGACAGGTCAGCATGTTAGGGGTTAAGATTTTATAGAGAAATTAGAGAAATGGAGAGGTTGGAAAAATAAAGACCTCCTAGCCCTAGGGAACCCTAATAGCATCGGGGTCGGAAGAGAACAACAGATGACCAAGGTGACAATTCTGTAAAACACACAATTTATTTCAAGTAGGTTTTTCGTGGGATCAGCCTCTTTGAAGATACCCATTGATATTAGTTTCAACTGTTTCAATACTTTACTATTTTTGAAGCAGTTATCATTCAGTTGTTTCCTGTTTCTTACAATGTCATAGAAACAGTATGTATAATCAAAACTGGTTATGACAACATTGGAGGGACAAACAGTTTACAGTTGCCCTAACCAGATGTTTGCTTTTTTTTATTTTGCTTTGTGCAAAATATTTTGTAACTGTGAAATTTAGGCTGTCATATAGTTAAAACTTAAAAAAGTAGCAGAAATATAGAACACCTACACTATTTATAATTTAGTATTGGTGGAGAAGAACTGAAGAGGAATTTTTCTTATGTTTACGAAGTACGTACAACAAGCCAGCAAAATGAAAAAACCTATAATAACTGAGAAAACAAGTAGCAACAATGTAAATTGTTTGATAATGTGAATATGGTCCTGGATAATGACAATATGCACAAATTTTCTTGGTGACAATATCATGGCAAGCTCAGAAATGTTGTATCCAAGATGAAGAACAATTGAACTTCATGTTCCCCAACAGACACACTAATTCGTATGTTTTTGCTTGAAGAATAGGTCCATTGACTGGCACATTATTTGAATTTGCCACTTAAACCATGTAAGTAAGGCTTCTTCAATATCTTTGTGCTCAGATGATCTCACTCATTTGATTTTTAAAGAATTGTGTTTCAAAAGGGACTGTATTTTCTCTCTATCCTCCCAAATTGCAGAAATCATTCAGTGTAAGACACCCAATTCCTTTGTGATGCTGATGGTTGTTTCCCCATTTTATAATCACCTTACTATGTGTGACTTTTCTTCAATATTAAATACCTTCTTCTTTTTTGCATCATCTTTAGATTGATGCTTGTATTGACTATTTAACACACTGATTTGAAATATATAATCTACAGAAAACAAGAGTTTGAAAATAAGTGTTATATTATTGTTAACAATCCCCAAACAGTAAGAAACAAAACTAGACATGGATGTTATAGTCAATATATTTACTGAAAATTTAATAAAAAATATGCCATTTTATACAATAGATTGCAATATGCAATGCCATACTAAGCCACATTTTAAATATAGCATTTACTTAGTGTTTAGATGGGACCATTAGATTTCGCTATTATAACCAATACGTCATTAAAAGTGATGTCGCTATAACTGGTTTGGACCGTAAATTCAAGGTCAACTTATATAAATGCACTTTTAAAAATTTGACTTTCACTTTGGTTTCCTGTATTTCCCTTGTACCTACAATGAAATATGTAATGACTTTATTTCTATTTCTGAAAACATGTATCTTAAGTAATATGAAGTACTTGATAGAAAAATAAGCCTTTGAAAGAATGGTTTGTAGAAGCTATATAAAAATAAATGATTGTAGAAAGAGAGAGTCACATCAGAGTTTAAAATGTTAAGATCTATGTTAAAACTGTAGCAAAAATAAAACATTCATGTGAAATTAAAATTAATTTGAAACATTTTATTTCAGGTCATCACTATCGAGTGACATGGAAAATTTCTGGATCTTGTAAAAGTCTTCAACATGGAGGTGAAGTTGCAATGATTACATTAATATTACATGGTGATCAAGGCACTTCACACCCTGTCAAATTAAAGGACCTGTAAGTACTAACTTTGTACAGCTTTAATACTGTATTTCATCACATAATCATTGCCATTATATAAAGTTTGCACCTTGATTTATAGACAAGCAATCAGGACTTAAGTTAATTAAGGAAAATGAAGCTATTAACAGTGAAGCAACAAGATTCTAAAGTAAGAACAAATTAGAAACTAAAAACTTCACTTATCTTAGTAATGTTTGCAAGTTATTTTTTCAAACACTGACTCGAGTTTTGAGTAGGAGTCAACTCGAAACTCGAGTCAATGTTATAGCTTTGAGAATGAGTTGGAGTCAACTCAAAACTAGAGTCAGTGTTTGAAAAAATAGCTTGCAAACATTCCTAAGATAAGTGAAGTTTTTAGTTTCTAATTCATTCTTACTTTAGGACTTAAGTGTTTCACTGCATAATTAACCGTCGCATTAACATTCCAGGTGTTCACTATCAAGAAATATTGAAAAATAATGTGCACTGTAACTTGTTAGGTTCATGGAAGAAAGTACAGGGTATGCAGCATATTGTAAATATATTCCTCATTGCCAATGGCATCAGTTTGCAGACTGCCAAGATGGCAGCTAACCCATCATTGAATCTGATTGGTTCTAATAAAGCAGGGGAATTAGAGATGCAACTAAATTATAAGTAAATTTTCTGTAGCTATTCTAATGAGTGCTTATGTATACTAAATGTTCACACATATCTGTTACAATGACCTTCGCTTATTATTTATCTATTTTAACTTTTTTTTCAGGCCAAATTATGCATTTGTTCAGTAGTGTTATAATATTGACTCCAATTAAAAAGCATACATGGTTCAGCAGCATCATAAATGCTTTTGTAAATACACACTAGATGAGTCTTAATTCAAGAAATGCAGAGTCGCATAGTTCCTTTTTTAATTATTTGCTTTATTTACTGGTATAGGTGTTTGCATTGCCGTGTCAGTGTTCACTGTTGTTTCCCTTCTTTCCCCTCTCCTTTCTTTTCAACTTAGAACAGTGTGATGTGGCTGTGCTTCAGTACAATCAGACTCGCTCTTATTCCCATTATTCTCCTTACCGTACACTAGTCACTGAAAGTTAACATGACCAATCTTAAATAATTTATTCTCTACATAATGGTCACACTCACATGGTCTCAGTGTGTATTTTTTGCTTTATGAAGAAAGCATACAAAGTGCAATGATTATGCAATGAAATATGATAATATAGAGTAGCATAGACATGTCCTTCTGTCTCAGTAAATGTTCTATATTAGCCTTGAAGATCCTCTAAACCAGTGCTTTTCAAACTTTTTCATGACACGAACCCCCAGTATCAAAAAATATTTTGTGACCCCCGACCCTTTTTTATCATTATGTTACAAATATATAATCCATACAAAAACTTTAGGCTTTTGTATTATTAGGATTCAGATATAAATATATAATTAAGTATGTAAAACATATAATTTGAAATCGAATACGTGGCCAATTGATAACTAACAAACAAATACAAACATATTGTTGGGGCTGAGTCTCCCAGTGCCATCTGTTGGTAACATTCAGAACTAGTACAGGTTCCACGAAAGGTACACAAGTTTCGAGATGTTTTGTTACGCTTCGAGATGATTCTCGCTAGCGTGCACTGATCTATAAATAGGGCGGTCGACCACAGCCACGGTAGTTGAGTGCAAGACTGCAAAGCAAGTGGAATCGGAAGCAATAGATGGAAATGATTCGGAAGTGAAACTATGGTGTTATACAAACTGTGTGTAAAGTGCCTTGGAGTTGGAGTAATTGTAAAGTGATTTGTGAGCGTGAGACATGAACGATTGAGTTGTTTGTTATAATTGAAAATGGATAAATTTCTGAAAAGATCATCAGAACCATAGCGTCTAGTGGGAGTAGTGGAATAAAGAAACATCATTATGACGACAATTATTTGAAATTTGGGTTTACTGTGATTGAGAATAAACCACAGTGCGTAATTTGCTTGGAAATTTTGTCAAGAAAAAGCATGAAGCCATCGAAGTTGGTACGCCATCCTAATGAAAAAAATAAACCCGTGGAATTTTTTTGAGCAAAAATTAAGGACTCTTGAACATCAAAAAGCTGCTATAGGACAAATGTCCAACCTAAATGAGATAGCATTGCTCACTAGCTATGAGTAGCTTTTTGTGTGGCTAAAGCAGGAAAACCTCACAGTATTGCTGAAAATTTGATTTTACCAGCAACTTTAGATATAGCGGAGATTATGTTTGGCGAGCAAGAGGTCGAAAAGGTCAAAAGTATACCTCTCTCTGACAATACCATCCAATGCAGGATAAGCAATATGGCGACTGACATTCATGATCAAGTCATAGAAAAAGTAAAGAAAAGTTCTTTTGTGTCCTTGCAATTTGATGAATCAATGGATATTGCGGGTTGTGCGCAGTTTGTAGCTTTTGTGCATTTTGAATCCAATGAAACATTAATGGAAGAAATACTATTTTGCAAGGCACTTCCTATGAATACTACAGGTTAGTGCTTGCATGACATGTTCTTTGAAGCTACACAAGATATGAATATCGGTTGGGCACAAAAATGCATTGCTATTTGTAGTGACGGAGCGAAAGCCATGACTGGTGTGAAGAGTGGATTTATTGCTAGACTAAAAGAGCAGATGCCAAACACTTGTTGGATGCATTGCTTTCTCCATCACCAAGCTTTTGCAGCCAAAACCTTGCTACAAGAATACAGTCAAGTTCTAAATATTATTATTAACGCTGTAAATTCTATTAAAGGAAAAGCATTACAGACCAGATTGTTTCGAATCATTTGTGAAGATATGGGGACACTACACCGCAATTTGCTTTACCATACAGAGGTTAGGTGGTTATCAAAAGGCAAAGTACTGACCAGAGTTATGGAACTTTGCACTGGACTATTAGTATATTTACAGCAAGCCAAGTCACATTTTTCTGAATTCATTTCTGACCTGGAATTCCTTTTGAAATTGGCTTTTCTTTCTGACTTATTTGAGCATTTAAATAACTTCACTAAAAGTCTTCAATGGTGGGATGAAAATGTCATTACAGCAAAAGACTCACTTCATGACTTTATAAAAAAAACTTAATTGTGGTCATCATCTATAAATCAAAACAACTGATTCATTTTCGTCTACAGAGTTTTTCATTGAAGAAGTCTGAAGTGAGATAAACATCAACTCATATATCTGGTATGAAAATGGTGTTAGATAATTTGAAGAAAGAATTGTGTCATTACTTCTCAGTGCAAGAGATATTGCATAGCACTGGACAAAAGTGGATCTTAAATCCGTTTTTAAATGCAGCTATAAATGAGGCAAATTTAGCAACTAAGCTCAAGGAGAATCTGCTGGAATTATCTGCCGATGGGATGATTCACTTGGAATTCAAGTCTGAAAATGTGGATACCTTTTGGTGGAAAAGAAAAACAGAATACCTGGAATTAACAACTGAGGCTTTGAAGTGCTTGATTCCATTTTGTACCTCATACTTGTGCGAGTTGGCATTTTCATCAGTGGCCCAAATAAAAAGTAAACTTAGAAGTTGCTTAAATTTGGAAAATGATTTAATACTTAATGTTGCAAAAACGGATCCACAATGGGAGAAATTGATTGAACAAACTCAAGTGCAACCTTCACATTAAAATGAAGAGTACTTGAAGATTTTATTTTTTGTTAATGTGTTTGTATAAATAACATAACGAGTATCATTTTGTTAACTTTTACTCAATATATCTACCTTTTTAAAATTTGTTGATTTGTTTACTGAGTTCTCTCGACCTCTTGTGACCCTCCTACAGAAGCTTTGTGACCCCCTAGGGGGTCGCTGCCCACAGGTTGAAAAACACTGCTCTAAACTAACTGTATATGAATACATCATAGATTATGATGGTATAAATTTTTCATCTTGTAAGTGCAGTGCATAAGCTGCAGAACAGATCCTCTTGATTAGGTAGCACAACACAGCCATACCACTTCAAAATTTTGCAACATTGTATCTGTAAAAATGAAGTAAATTGTTACTCTCTTTGGTCCATTGAACTTTTCCACATTTGCATTGTGGTGGGTATACTACTAGTTGTGCTATTTCAACAGCTTGGAACAGGAAGTTAAAGTCAGAGTACTTGTTACAGAAAGCACAAAATAAAAACAGTATTATCGCAAATACATTACTACTCAAAGAGTATGCTGCAACCAAAGAGCATAGTGAAAAATACTGCAATGGGGTACAATGTACACAGTTCTAGCTTTGGCTTATATTTTGTCAATATTTAATATCTCAGTCTTAGTAAGGAAGGCAATTTAAATTCAAATGCTCATCCAGATAAGTCATCCTAACTGAGCTGGCCTCTGTAACATAGTGGTATCATGTCTGGCTCACATCCAAGAGGTTGCAAGTTCATTTATCACTTAGGTTGAGTTATCTGGATAAGGTTTTTCCAAAGTTTTCCCTTATCTTGAGAAGATGAATGTCGGGTAACTTAAAGCTCTTTGGACCTCAGGCTCACTTGAGCATCATTTCACCTATTTCATGCATTCATCATCCGATATTGGGGGACATTAAAAAAAAATTAAAGAACTTAGCAGAGATTTGAACTCAGGACCTCTTGAATATAAAACAGATATGCCACTTCTACACCATGGAGGTAAGAATTTTATCTATTTGTAACTCATTTAAAGCATGATACTTTAGTCAAAATTGTAAGGGCATTTTTGCAAAAATTGAAAATCATTGAATGTTAGAGGTAGAACTGAAACTGAAAAATTCAGTGCCACAGTCGGGATTTAAACCATTGACCTTCCGCTTCACGTGCAGCTTCTCTAACCATTGAGCTACATGGCAACTTGAAAGTATCACATTAAATTCCCCAGGCAGCAGTAGTTGTTTGGCATGTAAAATAACAATTATCATAGAATGTGTTTCAAGTAAATAGTCAGTTGGGCTTTATGCATACATGTATTCACATGAACAGACTTCATACTTTTTCTTGTGCAATAATATAAGCATGTTGTCATATTTATTTAAAATCAGGAATGCAGTAATGCAGGTTTTAGAAGAACTCACTGTTGACATAAAGCATACCATGATACTTATACCTATCTCTTATTATAGGTTCCTAAAGAAAATTATTGAAATAAAAATACCTATCATACATTTTTGTTTTCTGTATCCAGAATATACTATGAACCAAATTCATGGCATCGGGCTGTAGTGGCAGGAGAACCTGTTGGAAGGATACAAAATATAACATTAAACATGGAATACAAAGCATCAATGCTAAACCCACTGACTTGGAGGTTTACTGTGCCTCGTCTGTACCTGTCATGGATTCAAGTGGAAAGCTTTGAAGATCGACATAGGTAAGCAGATGAAGAGTGATTAGTTCTTAAGTACCTATTAGATATCATCAGCATCCAGAGGTGCATAAAATCTACAGAGAGCTCTGCTGGGAAAATAAATTAACTTGTATGGTTACCAAAGCAAGAATGCATGTATATTGAGCATACTAGTTTGATGCTCAAACTCTAGGCCAGAATGGACAGCAGTGCCTCATGAGATGAGTTTTAGCAGAACATCTTGCTGCTCTACTCTGAGATGTGTGCTTATTTTATTGCTGCTTAGTTGTATTTGGTGAAAACAGTAGAAAAAGGAATAAATCATATTTTAAGGTAATTTGGGGAAACAAAATATTTTAAGAATTTAATTACTATGAATATTTCACAATGTAAATTCTGGTGAAAGCTATACACAAACCAGGGGCATAGTGTCATGAATGTGAGAGATGTATTACATACCCTGTAATTTTCCTCAAACCAATTACCAAATTGATGTTCATTATAATTTTGTGACACATAATCATTTTAATGTCATTAAAAAATCCAGCTTTTCTAAACATTATGATTTGAATTATTATTTATTTATGCCAACAAACTTACTGTTGGTGTTTTTAAACACACAAACCGTTAGTGGACAATGTTTGAGAGGGTAGAACTGGAACTTAAAAATTCAATGCCACAGCTGGGATTTGAACCACAGACCTTCCAGTTCCAGTTCTACCTCTCAAACATTGCCCACACACGGTTTATGTGTTTAAAAACACCAACAGTAAGTTTGTTGGCATAAATAAATAATAATTACGATCTGAAGGTTATTTAATCCCAGGACATAAAGTACTTGCAATAGTAAGTCACCATTGTGGTAATTGTCTCTGATGTGAGACTGCCTTTGTGGTTTACTGGGAAAAATACGAACTGGTTTGAGAATTCAATGTCATTCTGGCAGATTGTCACAGTAGCTCAATGGTTAGAGCACCCGCCTGGCAAGCAGAAGGTCTGTGGTTCAAATCCCAGATGTGGCATTGAATTTTTAAGTTCCAGTTCTACCTCTCAAATTATGATTTGAGTTTGCACCACTCTGCAGTAGTATGATTTGAAACAAGGCATGGGTTAATGGCAACTGTCATCAGCTGGAGGAAACTGGTGTTCTGTACTTGATTCATGGATGTAATGTGCTGTTGTACATCTCGTGTTAAGAATTGTGCTAACATTATTGCATTTATAGTTGGAAATAGAGAGTAATTCATGATTTGTTTTATTTCTTGTATGTGCACTCTTCAATTGTGGAAATTTGAGAATGATTTGGACACCTGGTTACTTACTTTTGAAGCAAATGTAGGTTAAGATTTGTGCAGTTTCTGGGACCAAGGTATGCACTCAGGTAGTTAAATCCACAACATGAATCAGAGCTACAGCAGTAAAAAAACCTTAATTTTTGTACCATTATAGCAATGAAAATGGAAATAAGCTGTTGTGTGGTGATAAACCCAGCGCAAAAAGCTTCTAAACATTAACATTCATCTAAAACACAATATGTTATTAAAGCAGATCTTCCAAAGCCTACTCTCAGAATTACAAAGAATATTAAAAAATGTGTAAGGCATTTCAACATCAAAATTCATGAAAGTGAATTCTGGTTGTGACGTAATACTTAAAACAAATGTTTTCTTGATTTTTCTTTTTTTGAAAGAAAAGTAGGTTTGGAATTCCAGCAGTTATGGAGGTTTAAATAACATTTATAAGGCAGCCAAAAGAACAACCATTCTTGTAATCACATAATATGCAAATAACAGCTAAAAATATCTGGGATAAACCCAGCAGTACAATTTTCATTGAATAATCAGTATAAGCTGTCAGTTGGGCAGCGTAACAATGAAATGACGGACAGAGCTGTACTTTCTCATTTTGTAGGAACTGTATGTTTTCTAGGGAAATAGGCACTTGCTTTACATGGTCACAATGAGAATGAAGGAACTTCAAACAGAGGCAATTATGTTCAGTATTTAAATGAACTAGCAATATATGATGCCTCTCTGTACCATTTGGAAAAGTCTACTGATTATCGTGCAACTTCACTTAGTATTCAGAATAATTTAATTTCGAGTGTGAGTGCTGTCATGGCACATAGAATTAAGAAAGACATTTATGATACCCTCTTTCTTTCATTATGAAACTCCTGATATTAATAGTGAAGAACTACTCTGTACCTTTTGTTGCATAAATGTTGACCGAAATGTTGAAGAGAGTTTTATTTGCTTTACACATGTAACTTATGACAGAAAAACAGATTCTCTTTTGAATTATGCTCTCAACATTGTTGAATATTTCTTTCAGACAATGATAAAAGATGAAAACTCCGAAGGGCAATTTTATTTAGGTTGGGTCATATTTTAACAAATTTTACAATCTAAAGTAAGAACAAATTAGAAACTAAAAGCTTCACTTATCTCAGTAATATTGCAAGATTTTCTGCATCTAACACATTTCAAGTTGACTCCAACTCATTCTCAAAGCTAATGAGTTTCTTATTTGTTCTTACTTTAGGTTCTTATTGCTTCACTGTTAATAGCTTCATGATTTCCATATTTAAATTTTACAATATTCATTGGGTTGCATACCCAGTCTGATCATCAGGCTATGCCACTGGTGCAAACCATTGCTTTCCTACTTTATTGGTACATATGCACGGTTCAAATTGTCTTAGGATAGGAAGAAGGAAACCTTAACAGGGACTGTTAATCTGCATGCATGTACCAACCAACAGTAAAAGGATGCATTGTAAGCCCCCTCAGATTGCTGACAACTCCATTAGTTCCTATAAGCTTTAACACTGGTTATCTTGCTACCAGAGGCATTCTATAAAAATAATATCTACCCACTATTTCCATAGAATCAACTTCATCTTCCTTGATTCATTATTTGAATCCATTTTCTTGTTACTCTTCTTAAATAACTGGTTAATATCCTTATCTGATTCTAATTTTAACATTGTTTACCCATTATATCTATGGGTAATTTAGCCCATTTCTCCAACCTTAATTTTCTCCTATTACTTTAGTTTCTTCACATTCAAGAATAACATGTCAATAACTATCATTTATTCTACATATTCAATATTTAAATCTCCTTCACCTTTCAATGTTATTACTTAGCAAAGCTTTGAGGCATCCGCTTATCGGGCGGATGCTCTAACCACTGAGCTATTGTGACTAACTGCCAGAATGGCATTAAATTCTCAAACCAGTTCGTATTTCTCCTGGTAAACCACAAAGGCAGTCTCACATCAGAGACAAATTACCCCAATGGTGACTTACTATTGTAAGTACTTTATATCCCAGGATTAAATAACCTTCAGATGGTAATTATTATTTAGTTATGCCAACAGTAAGTTTGTTGACATAAATAAATAATAATTACCTTTGAGGCATATTGACCTTGGTGGTCGAGCACTACAATCGCTTCTTATCTTGTTTATTAGAAGAGTGAAATATCAGTGACTTGGAGTATAGTCAGTGATAAAACACAAATAGATGATCTCTAGTGCTTCCCAATATATGAGACATTGCTGTCCTGGAGATATGATTTAATCTGAATAGAGTGTACATACCCTACTTGCTGTGTATGTGCGATAAGCTCACATAAACAACTGAGCAGTTTCACATTCTTTCCGATACGCTTCATGGCTTTGCCAGGTAGTACTACTCCTGTTCTAGCCCAGCTCAGGGAGAGAGCACAGAGTATGCAGCATATTGTATTCCTCATTGTTAATACCATCAATTTGCCGACTGCCAGCATCACTTCTGTTTCTCCTCCTTCCCCTCTCCTTTCTTTTCAACTATGAACAGTGTAACATGACCATGCTTCAATATGCTCAGACTTGCTCTTACTCCCATTATGTAAGTTGCTGAAAGTTAACATTGCCAGTCTTATGTAATTTATTCCTTGCATAATGGTCACACACTGTATGTTTACTTTATGAAGAAAGCATGAAAAGTGCAACAATTATACAATCAAATGCTGTATATTGTCATTTGAGTTAAAAAAGTATATATAAAAATTTCTGTATGTTTGTCCTCTATGGGACCCTAAATTACTTTACTGATCACTATCTTTTTATGGAGAAGGTTTCTATGCCATCCATTTTACTATACAACATAACATTCACATGGTGTTCCCCACTTGCTGTTTTTATGTAATACATTCACATATCCTTTCCTAATCACCCCTCAACATATAGTTCATACTATTTTCTATCCATTTTACTATACAATATGACATTCACATGGTTTTCCCTACTCACTTTTTTATAAAACACAATGCAATGCTTTCTTTTTTAGGCAGTAGTCTACATAAATATATAAAAAGAAATGTTTATATGTTTGTCCTCTATGCGCTCCTAAACCCTTGACCAATCATTACGAAGTTCAGCACATATATGTATTGTTTCATGGAGAAGGTTTGGGTACTACCCATTTTCTATGCAATGTAACATTCACATGGTTTTCTCTACTCACTTTTCTTTAATGTAATACATTCCCATATCCTTTCCTACTTGCCCTTCGAACATACAATTCATACAATTTTCTATAATTGAAGTTGAAATGCAAGACATTACATTCACACAATTTTCTCCACACACTTTTCTTTAATGTAAGGCAATCACACTTCTTTCTTTGTTCCCTCTTCTACAAACAATTCATACTATGTTTCATATGTTTGAAATTGAAATGCAACATATTACATTCACACAGTTATCTTTATTTATGTTTCTTTTACGAAGCACAATCATGTTTCTTTCTCTACTCTCTCTCTTCTACAAAGAATTCGTACAGTTTTCTATGTGATTGACACAGGAATGCAACATCTTACATTCTTACAGCTTTCTCTACTTGCTTTTCTTCCTGCAGTATTTGGGGTTATTCAACATTGCTTTTGCATAGTGTTTTCCATGTGTTTTTATTTATCTTGTTTATTTTGTGTTCTTTATAGTATCCAACATGTCTAAAAGTTGTAGGGATATAATCATTAAACTGCAGGCAACGCCAGCTATTTCAGCTAGTACTGTAGAAAACAGGATAAAGGCTGTAAAAAGACATAAATAAATAAAAGAAAAATAAGCATTTAAGTAAAATAATTCAGACATTAATAGTTAAAATATATTTATAACTTAAGAAGAATAGGATCTCGAGGACATAATGATTAAAGACAGCAATTTGTTACACATTGTTTTGTGTTTTCTTGATATACTTATAACAGAAGCATTCTTTTTTACAGTGTTTTGGCATGTCCTGAAAATGAAGCATCTCTTATTGCTGGAAAAGAATTGACACTGACAACCACACCAGGGGAGAAGTGTAATGTTACTTCTCAACCACAGAAAACTGCAGATTGTGATAAGTTAAAATTGTTTTAGGTGTTACTTCCTGCAAAAATTCTATGGAAATTTAATTTAATTTAATTTTATTGATCTTTCATGTAATATTACTATTATGTTTAAGTTATCAGGTATTATGTGTGCGTATCTCCAAATCATACAAATATTGCAATACTCCTATCATATTGTTTATGGATAAACACCTAGCAATTATTGCTTAAACCATTTGGCATAAACTTAATGCCTATAGAAATTCTGTGAGAAGTCTAAAATAAGTGGATTTCATTTTCGTGTTTATTGTAACATGGAGGTATGCAGGTATTAAGGATATAAGTGCACAGATTTTGGATGATGGTAGATTCAATTATAATGAATACAAAAGTCCAATAACAAATTCAACTACTATGAAAGGTATGGGAGATAATTGAATACATTATCTATACAGTCTGGCAACAGAGTAAAACTGAAGAGATGAATGTTTTGATTATCAATGTGTCTTCCATTGCTATGCATACACCTACAACAGGTGAAAGTTCAAGCTGTTTTCACCACCTGTTTGTGTGTTTGTTACCAGTTACTGCAAGTAATGACAGCAGGGATCATTTTCTTTCAAGCTTTCCAAGCAGGAAGCTTTTACAGTCAACATTCCTGAACTTCCAGCCTACACATCAATGTTGCGTGCTTGTTGTCCATAAATTTATTCCAATAAACCTACTAGAATCCAATTATTTAATATCATTTTGTGGCTAAATGATTCATTTTAGCAATACATGAATAAGGCATCTTTTGAAGCTCTACCTCTCCATGCTAATTACAGAAGTAAATGATAAAGGAGTGGTGACATATTGGTAATCAAACATTCAACCAATTTTATTTTTTATTTATTTATGCAACCATGCACTCTAGAGGAAAATAGCAGAAGAACTTTTGTATCAGTTTAACATCAAGAAGTCGCTGTTAAAATCTGTGAATTCATACCCCTAACACCATGTTTCTGTTAAATTCATGTGTGAATGACTATGATTTAAATGTAGGGTGCACAGCTGTGCTGTGCAATTACATGTTTTACTATTAATAATCAGCATATCAGGCATTTCTAATTCAGATTATGTTTATTAATCCATTTTAAATATGTATTTTCAATTTTATCCTGTACATAAATGCATTTTGTAAGCTCTGATATGATCAGCACAAGCTAATTATGCCTTTTTAAGGCTATTAAAAAGACTTTTTTAAAAATTTTGATGGATTAAAGAATTAACAAAGACAAAGTAGACATGAGTTAGAAGATTCCGTATTTCTAAAAATTAAGAGAATTTCTAAAATGTACACTTCAGCTTTTGACTTCTCATACAGAGCTTATTTAACAGCATTACAGAAGATACTCACCCTTAGAAAATTCTGTTGCAACTAGAAGGTAGGTATCTGCATATCTGTATGTTTTTATTGAATCACAAAAAATAATTACTAGCAGTTTGTACTTAAGTAATATGAGAAATATTAGTTTTATAAAAATATAGTCATCAAGATTATTTTTAGTAATGCATAATTTATGTACTATAATAAATTATTAGAAAAATAATCTTTCGCACGTGCATATCATTTTTACCCGTGGTAAACACTGGATGATTGTTTTATTTGTACACTGGTCAGAAACACAGAAAATACCTCACTAACAAATACAAGCATACAAATGCAACCAAGTAGGAGTTGGAAAACTCATTCAACATCAGATACAAGTACATAAAAGCCAACCTTTAAGCATACAACAAATCTTATTTCACAGAGCACACACAGTAGAAGTCTGAAACAGTGAGGTCCGAAATGCAACGGATTCGGATTTGACATGGGGGAAAATATATCCTTTGAAGATATATTGTACTTTTTATTTATTTATTTATTTTTGAAAGTTGAGTTTAGAGTTTTCTTCAAAGAGTGATACTGGAATATAGATTTTGCTATCCCTAGCATGGACCTTGGCGACTGCATTGCTAAGACTATCCCAAAATAATGAGATATGCACACAGAAAAAGAATATTCTGAATGTTAGTGAAGTAATAAGTATCATAAACTAGATGTTTTTGTGTATGGAGGAGCAAAATGAATTGAACGATATTGATCTCCATCTTGCTATAATCAAACAATACACAGAGAAAAAATGTGAACTATGCCGCCACAGAAAACTTATTGATTTCTCTAAGACAATGCAAAATTAGGTTAGTGTAAAATGGGTACAGTGTAATTGTATGTACTGTATATCAGTTGCAGGACTGGAATACACTCTTTGCCTCAGATCAATTTTCTGAACTGCTAGTGTATTGGTTCCAAGTCTTTCCTTTATTAGCTACCACTCTTTTAATCCCTTCTTCCCAGGTTATGCTTGGTCTTTCTCTCTGGTTCCTTCCCAATAGTCTTGCTACTAAAAATTTACATACCTTTCTATCTGTACTGATCTTCATGTCCATACCATGTGAGTTGTCTTTCTTCTATCCTCTTACTTATAGATGGCACTTGAAGTTTCTCTTGTATCCTTTCATTTTTTTGTTCTATCTCATTTCTTTCTTACTATTCTTCTTAAGCTTTTCATTTGCATTGCATTTACCATGCTTAACTCACTTTTTGTTCCATAAATAGGTATGGGTTCTATAATTACTTTGTATACTTCAGTATTTGTCCTCTTATCTACTTCTTCTTTCCCGAAAATGCACTTTGGTAGCTTTCTTATTTCTATATTTTACTCATTTGGTGTACCACTGTTCCCAGATACTCATAACTTTCAACTTGCTCTAACTGCCTTCTGTTCTTTTCTCTCTTAATCTCTTTTATCTGCTCTTCCATCCTGGCTACCATCATTACTTCTAAAAGTGGTGTACCTACTTAGCCATATATTACATACTTTACAATACACTGTACTTTATTACTGCACAATTGTTTCCCACCACCTCCTATTTGATACCATAATACCCACAACACACCAACCTCCTCCCATGACCTTACACCACAACCTAACTGCACTAAAATGAATCAAGACAATCAGCAACTGAAGATGTATGCATAATCTTGCAAAACATCCATGTTAGCCAGGTTAAAAACAATATGCATGTGTGAAACTTTATTTTTCAAATGTATAATTTTTTATTCAGTACAGCTGACTCTGCTTTGCTCACACTGCTGAGCTCTATCATAGCATGGATCAACAAAACAAATGTATACATATAAACATCAGCCTTAGAAAATGCATGCCATATTTAACAGAAATGAATAACTGATGTTTAGCATAAACATGACAACCATGGATTAGTATAGAAATGAAAAATTTGCATTCAGAAGAATGTTTAAAGAACTGATTGCAGATAATGACTTATGCTTACTCCTTTCTAGAGGACATTATTAGGAAGCATGAGCAAGCATAATATTGTCTTGTGGCTTCAATTTTGAACTTAGTTTAGATCATAGACATTAATAAGTGTCATAATGGATGTACTCTTAGTAAGAGATTTCCATTTTAACTTTACAATAAATAGGCTTATGTATTTAATATCTATGTATATTATGCTTGATCTCCTGTAATGGTTTTTCTCAGTATTATATTACATTTATTTAATTTTTGCCATGGTTCTGTAATATTAATGATGCAATCGTGCAATAAAATACTCAGAACAAAGTTTGTGCAGTATGAAGTGTAATGATGTTTCTATCACTGTTCACTGTGGAAGATGAATTTGAAGCTTTTGCTATTCAAATCAAGATTTCCTTTACACTTTATACCAAAAGGAATCAAAAAGAAAATGCTGAAAAAAATTTGTAAGTTAGATTTTATCCTATATCAAGTGGTTTTTAAGAATCACTATTAGGAATAGCACTAAATACCTTGAAAGGTATAATAGTGTAACAAATGTGGTAGAAACCCATGTATGTATGTATGTGTTGCATGTGTTATGATACAGTTTCTTGTTCCTCTTCTTCTTCTTTCTCTCCCTCACACACACACACACACACACACGTGCACACATACACACACAATCTAGACAGCTGATTTATGTTGCTGCAACTGCAAAAAGTGTTATGGCAGGCAAAATTTAACAGTGGCTGATAGAGGACGACTTCATGATCAGATTATCTTTCCTGTTGCACAAATAAATTTTGTAGGCATAACTGATGTTTAGATCACCGGCTTCACAGCATGATTTCACATTGTGTTTATACAACACCACAAGGTGTGGCAAGCCGTGGATGTTGTGGTGACCAGCCCGTCCTGCCACCTGCCATTAAATTTTGTGTCTGCTATAGTTACTGATATGTTAAAATAATAAGTCCAGAATATATTTTATAATGTTAGAATCTGTTGTACTAGTCTGCATATGTTAGTACCTAATGAATATTAAATATGTTATATTATACTTTAATTATCAAAAACAAAAACAAAACAAAAAAGAGAGGGAAAAAGAGCATTGTAAGTGTAAACAGCACAGCATACAAAGAAAACTCAAAGATGATGTATCCCTCATAATATCAATACAATAATCCCTGGTTCTGATAATTGGATGCTACTAATGACCATATATTCTGAATGCTGCAAAAGCATTTAAGTGTAAATGAAGATTGACAGCTTTGTGTAAGTAGATTATGAGAATTCAATGAAAAAAACTGAAGCTGTTAACAGAGAAGCAACAGAATCTAAATTTATTTTTATGTTGGATTGTATGAGTTTATCTATCTTAAAAATGCTCCCAAATACTGCAAAATGACACAATTATCATGTTCATATCGTGTAAATATGGTTACGAGGATAAAAATACATACATTATGAGTTTAAGGGTCATTAAATAGAAGTTGTATAAATGATGAGAAGATGTTAATTCTGTGAATATAAATGTGAGCCTCTACTAGAATTGCATGAATGTGATGCTCAGGGTGAAAAGAGATTATAATCATTTTTATTGCTGAAGTGTATCAAAAAATTGTAGGCACTTGGTAAGTCCAGAGTTAACATTTTTATTGCAATGAAAAGTGTTTTACTGTAACTGATGTTGCACAAAAACTATTGGTTAGACACATATTATAATGTAAACTTAATCTGTGTTTTATTCGACACAGTTATTAGTGCTCAAACTGAACTTATTTAAATGCTTTTATAGTGATTTCACATATTACTATTTAGTTCAAAGCTTTATTTTAAGGTTTTGTAGTTCAGGATTGTTTTATTTTTAAGCCTTTGTGAAACTGGATATAACGAACATTTAAATTATTAAAGCATCTATTTTTGTACTTATAATAAAGAAAGAGAAGAAAACTCAATATTTAAGTTATTGAGAGCTCGTTAATTCAAATTAAATAATGTAAAAGTAGGTTACAATAATCCTATAATTATGTTTTTGAAAAACATATCTATGATACAAAGGCCACTTCAAGAAAGAAGCAATGAAGCATAGCTAATGAAATTCACTGCAAACAAGATGTTTCTTTCTTTAAACTTGCAACAAGCATACCTATAGTATTTATGTTCAATGCAATGTTGTACTGTTTCAGTGTGTTCAATGTGTTGCTTAAGTAAGAAAGCATAGCTTGGTGGTACTTAACTTATGTTTTCAGCTGTATTTTGTATGTAGTTCTTAAGATTTAAATTCTCCCAAACTCTTCTCAATGACAATAATGTTTAAATTAGCGCAAACGTCATTGCTAGCTAGAGGATTATGGGTTTATGTACATACATTGCATGATTTTTGCTTTTATACATATGTTAACATTCACAATATAGTAAATTAAACAAGAATATTCATCATAACAAATTGTACATATTTTATAATAAAATATATATGAAATAGCAGAAGCTTAATTTTATAATGAAGTATACCTTCCCATAAAAGTCCTGCATCCTTATTTTGCTTTAAAATTTAATACACTTACAAAAGCTTTCTTTTTTGAAGGTTCAATGGGTCACAAAACCAAAACTATGGTGAAAATCAAAGATTTTCTATTTGTAATATTTAGCTTCACCTATACACTACTTCTCCACATATTTGCTGCTCCAATGTAGATACTTTTCATAGCATGGTATCAACTTTGGAATCCTGTTGTCATAGAAGGCAGTGCTTTCAGCCATTTCTCTTCATTGATCTGAAGCTCATTGTGTATGTCTAAATGCTGTCTTCCTAGCCACAGTTTCATGTGAGGGAAGAAATGAAAATCAGATGGAGCTAAATCCATGCTCTGTGGTGGGTGATCAAACACAACCCATCAAAAATGCTCGTGGACTCTCTGGTTGCAGCTGCTGTGTTCTCTGATGGTCAAACGTCTTGGGAACCTTCTTGCACACAGTTTAAAGTACTGAAGGATCTGAGTCATGATGGTATAAAGAGATGACCTTCAAATATTGGAAAACGAATCACTCAATAGAGAATTTGTGAACCAACAATTTTCTCAAGGTGCCTGATCCACTTACTGAACAAGGTCATCAGTTGATACCTTCTTCCCTGACTGCTGGCATCATAAATGTCTGTGCATCCTGCTTCAAAGTTCTTGCAACATTGCTGCACTTTGCTTTAATTTACAGCACATGTTACTCATTTATCAATGAATGTTGGCTGTGTTACATTCCTGTGCATAAAGAAAACAACTTAGAGCATGCCCATCATATTTGGTGGCAGAATTTATGTTTTAGACATGTTATGTGCTTACCTCGAGCTCAGAACTGATAATTGTGACATTACACAATCAACAGGCATACTAGAGACACTGCACAACAGTCTGCACAAAGCTTCAACTGATTTTTGCTGTGGTTTTGATTTCTCAACCTATCGGGACTTGAAAAAAAATAGTCCTCGTAAATAGGTCAAAGAATGGTGCTTTCTGCAGAACTTAGTAAGTTAATCTGTTTTTGTATCATGGCATTAATTGACTTCAATATTTTTTAATTGTTTAACTTCTATAGCTCCCTTTAACATCCATGGCCATATCAAAATGTTTGACTTGAGAAACATCTCGTTAAACTATAAGTTCTTTATTGTCAGATTTTATTCATTATTCATTAAACACACTTATATTCATTCTTGCATTCATAGTTGCTGACTTGCAGAGTGCAAGGAATGATTCCAATTAAAGAGAAATTCTCTCATCATAGTTGCTAATTGAACTTGGCACCTCTGCAAGACTAATTTTCTAGCCAGTAAAGCTGGCAAACAACACAAGAAGAATAAAGATTAATTTAAATCTAATTCATGTCTAGTGGTATATTTCATTCTATTTATTTCTCAATCATAGGGTTTAATGTTTTATTTAGTGAGAATTTCAACATTTTTTAACCAATTTAAACCACGGTCAATGTTGCACCAAACATGTCTTAGTAAAGCTCTGGGGCTTGCATTTGGAAAGTTATGGAATCAAGCCCTTGCAATTAAAAACCCGGAGCAACAGCCAACGAAGGGCCAAGGCCTACCACCCAGCCGCTGCGTCCCCCACCTCTGCCTACTACAGGCATCATTAGTGAGGTGCAGTACTGGAGGGTGGGACATGGTCAGTGCTCCGAGCCCTCCCGGCCAGTTATACGGTCTTCTAGACCTGAGGCCGCTACTTCTCTATCAAGTAGCTCCTCAATTGGTCCTAACGAGGCTGAGTGCACCCTGTGCCAGACCTCCCAGAGGGGATAAAATCCCCATGCTGGTACCAGGGATCGAACCCGGGTCCTCCGCACCAGAAACCCTTGCAACAATTTCTTCTTTTTTTTATTGCAAATTTATCTTCAGAGAATATTGGTTTAGATAAAACTAGGAGAGTAAGGACTTTTCAAAATGAAATTCAGTGTTAGTAAAGCACGACTTTTATTCTGTATGATACATACAAAGAACTTGTCGCCTAATTACAATTTGAACAAAGATTATCTGAAACTATTTCATTTGGAATATGTGTGGAGATAGTATATGATACATCTTAACTTGGACAAGGCCAGTACAAAGAACTTTTCTGAATGATTGGTTTTTCTCCATACATAGATACAGTCTACTTGGCAACAAGCTTTTTGGTTGAACTTTTTTGACATATTAAACGAATGCAGGCAACATGTTTCCTTACATTTAATAATATAAATTATATTTATACAATCCTAGCATTAAAACAGCTTATTATGATGGCATAAATCATGCAAAATTACCCTCTTTCTGGTGCCAGTGCCAGACAATAAATAACATAATTACTATGGCCACAAGGCCGAAGTGACAATCGCCTTTTTTTGTTTTTAATTGACATCCTCCTATGTAATGTCATATTGGACTGTGAATGAATGAATGAAATGGGTGAAATGATGTTAAAATGAACCCGAGGTCCATGGAGCTTTAAGTTATCCGACATTCGTCATCTCAGGATAAGGGAAAACCTCGGAAAAAAACCTTACCCAGATAACTTACCCTAAGCGAGATTTGAACTCGCAACCTATTGAACATAATCACCACCACAACATAATTTTCTCCAATGTGTGCCTGTAAGAAAACTTGAAATTGTCACTCTCGCAAACTAACAAATTTTACATTTCTCCAATCATGAAACTTTTATTTTACCATTTTTTTTTAAACTTCTTTTTATTTTTCTGGAATTAATAAACTCTCAGAACCCTTGGCTTCATTCAAAATATCAAGCGGATTCAATCCATATTTTCAGTAGTTTTATCATAACCTTCCATTTTCCTCTTTAAGTATTGAAACAAATAAGCAGCATCTGCTTAGCAACCATATTATGCCATACATTTCTGATCTGATACATTATAATTTTACATTCAGCAAATTTAGTAGTTATTTTTATATATTTTAATGCTAGAATTGCATAAAACACTGTATGTGACATGTGTATAATCTTTTCATTGTGGCACCTGTAAAAATTAGCTGAACATATACTTGTGTCACAATCAGTCAGATTATACACTATAATTGCTCCACCGTTAGAACCGCACTTGATGTAAACATAAGCCATCAACAATGAACTTGCAAATCGCTGAAACCAAAGCACACCATAAAATATAGTGCCTTAAATATCAGCAATTATCTGTGAGTTTTCAAGATGTATGATAACCCTGGTAAAGACTATTTAAATGTAACGTGATATTTCTAAAACTCCTGAGTAAATATCGTTCTGTTGCAACACAAATACAAGGTATGAGTCCACGTGGTGTTTGTTTTGTGTTAGTCGCAGGTGATAACTTCAGGTTATCGCAGAGGGATACATGGTGCGGATCTAAGGCTGGATGGACTATAGTTATATAGATAACTATTTATGTTCCATTAGATTTAGGTTATAGTTTTGGACATCTGCAAAACATTTAAATATGACATCAATAAGCAAATTAACAGAGGTAACATTTCTCAATTGATACAAGTAAATATTTATCATATTCAAACAGCCATTATTGTTACAAACAAGGTGTTTTTCTTCATAAATCACAATGTTTTTCTTTTGATGTTGTTACGGGTTTTTATAAAAGATGGTCAACACATATCAGCGTGAATATAGCAGCAGGAGTAATGTTTTTACTAAAAGGTGGAAAGTTTGTTATAGCAGACGCTACTCTTATCTGCAGGGTCGACGGTCAACGAATGGAATGCATAAACCAACGTTCTTTTATCACAAACACATTTATTCGTTATTTACACTTTTTATCACAATTTCAGTTAGTTAACAACTTTTAAAATTCGATAGCGTTTATGCTGGTTAAAAGTTTGGGTGTAATTTACATGTTCACACGCCATCAGTAATTATACGTCCTTCCACTTTGAGCTCACAGACGCTAATGAAAGTAGTTTCTGGCGTGGGTATGACGCAACACCGCCATTCTTTTGTATTCATCCGCGCAACAGTTCTCATTGGTTGAACTCAAAGTGACGAGAGGACATTGGATCTTGAATATTAAAAAGAAATAGGTCCCTGATACACCCAAATTAAAAGAATTAAAAATTTACACACTCTTACAAAAATATTTACATGAACAACTTTCTATTAGTCAATATTCCGTCTCATATGCCCCTTCTTTTGTTTTTCAAGTTGTCACCTTATTCACAATCTTGAAACACAATACAATACTTCTCCCTACTTCTATGATTCAATCACTTTGTACAATTTTTTTTTTTTTTTTTTTTTTTTTTTTCTTTTCAGTCTTCTTCACTGTTTGTCCTTGTCCTTCGTTTTGACATGATACAGCATGTCTTTATAAATTTCACATATTCGATTACCACACACTACATTCAGTTATTATACAATACATATCCAGTTATTGTATAATACTTTTAGTTATTACACAACATGTCCAATTATCATACAATACATATTCAGTCATTGTACAATATATCCAGTTATCATATCACATATGTTGTTATTATTCAATACATATTCAGTTATTACACAATACACATTCAGTTTTTGCATAACGCATTTAGTTATTACTCAACATATTCAGTTATTACACAATATATCCAGTTATCATACAATATATATTCAGTTATTGTACAACACATATTCAGTTCTTATACAACACATACTCAGTTATTGTACATTTGACATTGACACAAATATAATTTAAGTGTTTCATGTGGTTTTTGACTTGTATTCATTGCTATGAGGAGAGAAAAACAGGATACAAATTTTGAGCTAATGATTATGATTATGTTTATGGCAATACTTTATTCAGTTCTTTGCCTTCTTTGTCTTATAAGCTTATGTATAGGCAGGTTGTTGAGTCAGTTCTTAAACTCTGATGTTACTAATGGTACTAATTTTCTTGATTGGGTTATTATTCATTGTTGTTTGGTTCAACATTTCTTCGAGCTTAGCATTGGCTATATTCATCTTAATTCATGGGCATTGTTTTTCTGATTATGGTTTTCCTCACTTCACTAATTGTCATTTCTTTGTCTCTTATTTTTATAAGAGAAAACTTCTATACTTACAATTATTCTGTAATTGTATTATTTTTCTTCTCAATTTACCCTCAACATCTTTGTGTCGAAATATTATATCTTTTTCATCATAATTGATTCATTTTTATTTTTGTCCCTGACATCCTTATGTCAAAAACATATCATCTTCCGTCGCTATGATTCATTTATTTAATGACAATCAGTGTCCTCATCTGTTTTTTTTTTGTTAACAATGCTCTTTGTGGTCGATATAGCCAATGACTATGTAGATTTTCTTCCTTGTTGTAATTCCTAATCTGAACATGATTTTCTATAAGTAACCCATTAAAAATTGTTATCTTCTTTCATCTCTACTACTCCTGCCTTACACATTTGTTGACAAAGACTATTTGGTCCTTTCTTTGTATGGCTTCAATTTGTTTTTATGGTATCTTCCTACCAACTTGCCATTTGTATTCTGTAGCTCATACGTGTGGTCACCCAGCTGTTTTGTTATGACCAGTGGTCCAGTATACAATAGCTCCATCTTTCCAGATCTTTTTTCAGATGCCTTGGATGCTTTGTGGCTTTTTAAGAGCACCTTTTCTCCAATTTGTGGGGACCATTTCCTGACGAATCTTTTCACCTTGTTCCTCCCTTTTTCAGCCTTCTGTTGTAATCTTCTGAATGCCAATTGACATTTTTCCTTCTCTGATAATTCTCTCTGGGCAGCCATCGTAGTGTCAATGTCAATTGCTAATTTTCTTGGTTTCGTGTTGGTCATCAGCTCGATAGGTGCGAACTTGGTCGTGGGGTTCACCGAATGGTTAATCACCTCCTCTATATATCCGCATTTTTCCGTCCAGGAAGTGTGGTCTCTGTGGCAGAGTAAACGGAAATAAATACTTATATCCCTCATGATTCTCTCAGTCGGGTTTCCCTGGGGATAATATGCTGAGGAATAGTACAATTTTATTCCTAATGTTTCTAAGGTGTTCTGAAACAACTTGCTCTTATGCATGGTTGCATTGTCCGATAGAATACATTTTATCCTCCCATATTTTGGGATGTAGTCCTTGACGATTTTATCTAGGCATGTTCTGCTTTTGATGTTCTTAATGGGGTATATTTTGGTGAATTTTGTAAAAACATCAAACATGACAAAGATGTATCTGTTTCCATCTTTACCCCTTGGCAGCTCTCCATGCTCGTCAATACACACCAATGCATTTTTCTCGTTCCTCCCAATGGATTGTGGGATGACATCGTACTTTACATTAATTGGCTTGGCCTTTTGGCATAGGTCGCATGAGGAAATTAACTTCCTGACCTTCTTGCCAAGATGTTTAATGTACAATACCTCCTCGATGGCAAGCATTGTCCTCTCAGTACCGGAGTGAAGCATCGAGTGGTGGAATGCCAAAATGACCCTGTCCTGTAAGGAATTTGGTACCATCATTTTCCATTTCCTTACGTCGCGACCATGCAATTTAAATAGGATGTTCCTAAATTTGCCTATCTTGGCATCCAATCTTGGTATTATGTCTGGAGCCTTGTCGAATAGCCTCTTCAATTCAGGGTCTTCTTGTTGTAGCTTTGCTATGTTCTTGAAGTCTTGCAAGATCTCGTTGCTTTCTTTGCTACTTATCTGCATAATTTTAATCTCATGGTGCGGACTGTATATCGTCTCGGGTATGTGGTTCTCCGACCTTAACCTTGACAATAAGTCACTGAAGATGTTCTCCTTCCCCGGGATATGTTTGACCTCTATGTCGTGTGACATTATCTCATGTATGTACCTTGAGATTTTGGAGTTGGTCAGCTTGCATTTTTGAATGAAGGACAGGCTTACGTGATCTGTATATATAATTATTTTATAAAGATATATATATTGTCTGAACTTTTGCAACGCAAAATGGATTGCACCTATTTCCAGTTCGGTTATGCAGGCATTGGCTTCTATCTTGTTTAAAAATCTAGAAGCTGTGGCAATCACATGTTTGTTGCCATCTGCATCTTCTTGTGCTAATGTTGCTCCATATGAGTGCGCACTAGCATCAGTGTATACTAGAAAAGGTGAATTTGGATCCGGTCGTTCCAGGAGAATACTGTGCTTGAAAAGTTCTTTGATATTCTCAAAGGCCACCTGGTGTTCAGCATTCCATTCCCACTTAGTATCTTTTTTCAACAGTGCTCTAAGGGGTACCAATTCCTTAGCGTAGTTGACCACGAATTTCGACTGGTACTGTAAAATGCCCAGAAACTTTCTCAACTGTTTTAAGTTACGTGGGGGTGGTATATGCTGTATGGCCTTGACCCTCTCCGGATTAGGTTGTATGCCATCAGGTGTAATGATGTGGCCTAGAAATTCAGCCTCTTTGACGAAAAATTCACACTTCTCTAAATTTAGGGTCATGTTGCTTTCCTGGAACCTGGATAATACATAATCTATGTGATGTAAGTGCGACTCGGGATTCTCACTGTATATTAAAAAGTCGTCTACATATTGCGTCACAAAAGTCTCGATGGTATCTCCAAAAACTTTGTCTAGAGCCCTCAGTAGTGCACTGCTACTGGTCGATAGTCCAAAGGCACATTTTGAAAAATGGTATACCTTTCCTTTGTGCAAGAAACAGGTATATTTCCTGACATCTGGATGAAGAGGAATTTGCCAGAATGATGCTGTCAAGTCAAGACTAGTGAAATGTTGACCTCCCTTCAATTTCGATATTAGTTGGTCTACCCCCTCAGGCCTGTAGTGATCCGGCAAGGTATGTGCATTTATCTTCCTTGCGTCGATGGTCATCCTCAATTTTCCCCCTTTCTTATGGACCCATACTACTGGATTCACATAACATGAGTCCGACGGCTCTATTATTCCGTCCGCTAACATTTTCTGGATTACTCTGTCAGCTTCCTCCCTGATGGAGTTGGGGATGGGCCTGGATTTATGTGAATAGGGGGTAATATCTGTTACTGTAAAAGTATGTACGTACTTGTTACACGTACCTGGCTTTTTATTGAAAACTTTCCTGTTTTTAACCAATATTTTCCTAAGTTGGTTTCTTTCCTCTTCAGAGATGCCATGTGCCCCCCAGACCTTCTCATCGATTAGCTGTAACATCGATTCTTCTCCATCTGTTGGTAGTGGTTCAGGTTGGTAGTTGTCCCAGGCAACATACTCGTCTTCTGTGCAGATCCAATGGCTGCAAACGTTAGTTTCTTCATCGCTCGTCCAACCTGTTTTCTTCTTATTTACCCTTAGGTCTACCAATCTATTCTCGTGGACATTGATGTTCTCCACAAAGAATTGTTCATCCGGATGGATCCCTGTCTGGTCTGGTTCCTCCTGGCATGTTTCTTCCTCCAGGAACTTCGCAGTGCATTCTGAGGCTCCTTCCTTAATAATAAATTCATGTAGGTCATAGTTAATTACCGACCTCCAAAGGTTAAGCAAATCACTGCCAATGATTAGGGTAGCTGTTAGTCTAGGTATCACTAGGGCAATAAAATCGAACTTCCAACTTCCGATTTCAATTACCAGCCTTACCTGGTATTTAACATGTTCCTTTTTCTTGCCGATTGCTGTGCTGCAATACACTCCACACACAGGCAAGAATTCAGCATTTCTTTTAGTTATCAGTTCCTGGAACAGCTGTTCGTCACATACTGATGTGCTGGCTCCTGTATCAATCATCGCTGGCAATTCGACACCCCATACCTTCAGCCTGATCATTGGTGGATTGGTTATTTCCTTTCTTTCACTTGCCTGTCTTCTCAAGGTACCTACATTACATTGGTCAATATCGCCCCTACTGCCACACAGGTCAACTTCCGGGACACAAAGTTGACTTGTACTTAGTTTTCCTGGACGTTGGAGGTGATCGTAGTTTCTGTATTCTGTGCAGTATCGGTCCTATCCGGCACATTTTCATTCTGTTCCTGTTGTCTTATGTTGTCGATGTTCCCTTGGTTTCTGCCCCTTTGACGTGAACCCCTATTGTACGACGGCCTATGGCTGTTCATGTATTCCCTACAGAATCGTATATGATTCACTTGATGGGTACGGTCTCCTGGTCTTCCACGATCATATCTATGCGTTCTGTATCTCGATTCACCCCTCGGTATCGTGTCGTGGTATCGCTGTCTTGTGTTCTCCATCCTCTCGCCATGATTATGCGGTTGTGGGAAATGGTGTGCCCCTCTCCCCCTTTCATGGGTATTCCTAGTATTTCTATGTTCTCCCTCACTCTGGTTGTTCGTAGTCGTGTTCCGGTTTAGGATGGGTGAGTTTGGGTGACCGTTCCTATGTCTATGCTCATTAGGCCGACCATTTTGTGTTTCGAAGGCTGTCAGCAGTTCTATCATATCTGCAAAATCTACTGGCCATAGGCAAAATCTACTCGAGAAGTTGGGGTCTAATAGCTTTCCTTTGTTGGCTACTTTCATAAAATAATCGACTAGCGACAACCCTTTGGTTGGATCGTATCTACCTGTCGCTAGCTCTACCCTAGTTTGGTTTTGTTTAGCTGGGCCCCAATACCTTGATAGGAACAAATTTCTGAATGAGCTATACGACTCATGACCAGCTAGTGTTAGCCTGAGACATTCTAATGCCTTGTTTTTTAAGCTTTTCTTAACTATCATCATTCTAAGCTCGTTTGGTATCCTTTTCACTTTAAAATATTCTTCCATCTCTTTAACAAAGAGTTTTGGATCGTCTCCCTTCTCCTCGTCAAATGTAGGTGGTGTGATTTCATGTAATATGCTGTTGGTGTAACATGTGTTATGTGTTGTGTCATTGTTTGGTTGTGAACCTCTTTCTCTGTATGGTGAGTCAACATTTTGTACATTACTCAAGTAACTCTCATCTTGTACATTACTTACATCTAAATCATCTTGTCTTTGTAATGCCTTCACAACATCATTTACATTAGCCAAACTTTCTTTCCCTTTTTTCATTTCTTCACAGATTGATTTTAAATCATTCTTTATTTCTAAGTGGCTTTGTTTCATATCATTTATAGCATCCTGTTGTGAAAGCATCACATCATTCATTGTCTTAATTTTAGGAATTACAATTTGTTCTACAGTTTCATTAATAATGTCTTTCTTTACTACCTCAATCTCTTTCCTTAATTCCTCAGTTATTTCTGCTTTTACATTTGTAATCTTACAGTCTACACTTGTATTACATTCTGTTATTTCATCCCTACATCTAGCAATTTCCCCTTCTAACACAATTTTATTCTCTCTCATCTCTGATTCTATCTTTCCCATCCTATCTCCTACAATTTCTATCCTAGCTTCTAAGGCTTCCTTTGTTTCATTTAAGTTTTTATGTACTAATTTGAAATTAGTTTCCATTACTTTCATATTTTCTTTACACTCCTGTCTTCCTAATTCTATTTCCTGTTCTAAGTTCTGTCTACCTAATTCCATTTTCTGTTCTAAGTCTTTTCTCACTTCCTCCATTTTCTGACCTATCTCTTCCTTATTCTGTTCCAGTTTCTGTTCTAGTCTTTCAAACATCATCATCATTAACCTTTGGTCTTTGCTTATTTCCGCCTGTTCCTCATTCTCTAATTCTATCTGATAACTAGGCCTATCTGCCCCTTCCCCCACTCCTGTTTCTATCTCTTTTCGCGACATTTTAATTTCTTTATCCAATTCACTTTTGGTTAAAAGTCCCACTACTTTACTGCTTCTAAGTATCATGTACAATGGAAATAAAATGTATGTAAAAACAAAAATTTTGGATCCTACTTTCTTTTTTCCGTTGGTTCTTCGTCCAGTTATTTACGTCTCCTGGGTAGTTGGCTTCGCCAGATGATCTCCGGTGCTTTTCCCACGTTGATTCTCCGTGTATCGATGTTTTGTTGATATCAGACGATGGTCTAATGGCGTCTTTCTCCTGCACGATGAGATAGCGTCATTCGATGTTAACACTTTGTTCTCGTAATTTTGCATTCCATTCTAAATTCGCGCTCCACGTTGGGCAAGCCATTTGTTACGGGTTTTTATAAAAGATGGTCAACACATATCAGCGTGAATATAGCAGCAGGAGTAATGTTTTTACTAAAAGGTGGAAAGTTTGTTATAGCAGACGCTACTCTTATCTGCAGGGTCGACGGTCAACGAATGGAATGCATAAACCAACGTTCTTTTATCACAAACACATTTATTCGTTATTTACACTTTTTATCACAATTTCAGTTAGTTAACAACTTTTAAAATTCGATAGCGTTTATGCTGGTTAAAAGTTTGGGTGTAATTTACATGTTCACACGCCATCAGCAATTATACGTCCTTCCACTTTGAGCTCACAGACGCTAATGAAAGTAGTTTCTGGCGTGGGTATGACGCAACACCGCCATTCTTTTGTATTCATCCGCGCAACAGTTCTCATTGGTTGAACTCAAAGTGACGAGAGGACATTGGATCTTGAATATTAAAAAGAAATAGGTCCCTGATACACCCAAATTAAAAGAATTAAAAATTTACACACTCTTACAAAAATATTTACATGAACAACTTTCTATTAGTCAATATTCCGTCTCAATGTCATATATTCTGCTGTGTCCTAATCATCTGTAAGGATTTTACAGTGGCTTTTTCTGGTCACTAGGTCAATACTGAGGAGAATTCTTATGTGCCATGAAATTTTCCATCTTCATTCCTTTTCATTTCACTGTCACCCTCATTTTTAGTGCTGCATGGTTATGGTTTGTGCCACTTCTAGTGCCCCATCCATCAGTGAGAAATATTGGAGAGCAAGAGGATTAATGACTTCATTGTCAGAAAACCAGCATTAGCTAACAACAACTCTCTGGAGACTAAGGACTCTGGTACACTTGGCTGTTCTTCTAATTCCTTAACTCATCCTTTCCTCCCAGAGTTTAAGTAGATGCAATAGTCCAATCATTGGAGTCCTCCCCTGTCATCAGCCTAAACCTATAGGTATCAGAATTAGACTTTATAACCTCATCCAGTTGCAGAGAGAGGAATCCCCCAATAGCCACAAAAAGTTTGCTGTAATGTATTTGTTTCTTCAAAGCAATAGCGATTAATGTTTTTTCACAGCCAAGTAGGAAGTTAGGAAGTTAAAGACAGAGCTTGCAAATTTATTGTCATTACACAAGAGGTAGCCATAATCATGTGATATGTATTCCATTACCTAGTTTCAAGTATTCAACTTCCAAACCTACCTTGAACAGCAAATCACATATATTGAAAGACAAAATTGCCCCCAAATAGCAAGCTTTCACTTACTACACAATATTATAGCAGTTTTTCAATGACATCAGTTTATGTGGTGCATTCAAGCCCTGGTGGGTATCATTTTCTTAGTACTGTTAAGATGAGATCCGAACATATTATTATTACTTTCTCTATGATGTGTAATAAAGTAGAGGAAGTATTGTATTCCACCCAAAAATTTCATGTAGGGATTTTACCTGAAATATGTTTTGAGGCCCCTTGAATCCAAAAATAAGCATTTTTAGAAAAAGGTCCACACATGTATGTGTGTGTGTGTGTTTCTGCATTTGTGGGTGTGTGTCTGCATGTGCGTGTGTGTGTGTCTGTCAGTCTGTCAGTCTGTGGACAGTACAACTCAAACACGAAAAGTCGGTTAAAAACAAAATTGGTATTTAAGCTTAATATCTTTCAAGGATGCGACACAAAGATTTTGAAGAAAATTCCTCCACCCTAAACTACCCTTTACATGGAACATTTTTCAAAAATTTTAATTTTCTTGAAAATGTCTCTAACCATTTTGATTAAAATGCCGTATATTTGAGATATTTTTATGACAAATGAAATGTATATCTTGAATTTTTTGGCTGTAGCCCATGTAGTTCAATTTGCTTTGGATGACTTTTGCATAACTGGTAAACCATAAGAGATAGACCAAATCTTGCTACACAAAAAATGTGATCTTGCTTAAGTACATAATTTATGTCTGAGTAAAGTTTTTTATAGAGTGAACTATTTCAAGATATGTCTTGTTATTTGCATGAGTTCTATCAAATGAAACAGCGTTATTCATTTTTTAATATGTTAGTCATGCAAAGAGAACAGAATCTCAAAGCTTTAAAAGATCTGATTATCGCTCAAGGTCTACTTTATTCCCATATTCCCCTTGCACCTATAAGAAAATAAACAATAACATAATTTATATAAATGTTTACTTCAACTAACACAAAGAAGATATAGGAATAAGAGTTTGTAAGAATGGTTAATACAAGAGTGGAGAAAGTCACGTGAGTGCAACACATCAGATTATTTTTCTACATTGTAGTCCATGGCAAGCATTCGCAGAATAAATTATTCCATTTTTAAAAATGTTTGGAGCTTTATTTAAAATAGTCCAAATTTGTTTTCAGTAATTATAGTATAGTAATTATTATTAACATTTAATCGTTGAAAAACAAGCTAGGTAATTAAATAATAATGTTAATACAACTGCTGATTAGATTTGTCCAAAATACTGAGATGCAACAGATGTCTGCTGAATCCTGAATACTGTGAGAGAATAGAAAGCAATAGCTTCCTCTTGAAAATGTTCTAAATTTATGTTTAATCTCCAAGGTTTCATCATCTGTTCTTGGCTGTTATTTTTCTGTGGTGATGGACAAACATTTTACTTATGACATTTTAGATTTAGGTTAGCCATGTAGATCATAAATTTTGATCAGTTTAATATTTGTTCTCATACTGAATATACACGGATTGTAAATATATTTGATAAAAATGAGGAAACATGATAATTAAATTAACTATGGAACATAAAAGGATAATAAATATGTCATGACCTAATGTATTAGGCAAGTTTTCTATTATCATACACTATTTGTTATAACTGCTTCAACTTTCTCCTTCCACTGATTTATTTAGGTATGATGAAGTGCATCATAAAATGCACATAGACTACGGAATTTGTAGACTGTGGAAGTAGTATCTTCCCAAATTTTCCACTTCAAGTTTCCCAGCACCGCAACCCTTGTGTGTGTGTGTGTGTGTGTGTGTGTGTGTGTGTGTGTGTGTCTGTGTGTGTGTGTGTGTGTGTGTGTGCACGCGCGTGCGTGTGTGTGTGTGCACGTGCGTGCGTGTGTGTGTGTTTTGTGACTAGGGACAGGAATTTTATCCTCCAATAATCCCTTCGATATGTATGTATTTGTGCATTAAACATTTCTATAATATGCACATAAATATACCAATATCACTAAATGCACATAAAATAAAAATTTAAGGCAATTTCATGTAACCTTTCTGTAAATAAAATACTGTAAAAACCACATGAATCATTTAACTCAGCAAAATTTTAATATTGCAGAGTCAGCATATATTCTTGTAACCTAGCTTTGTTGCCCATTTTTAGTTTTGGAATGATTAAAGGCTGGTACGCAACACCAACAAGAGTAACGACAACCACATCAAGAAAGTTGAAATACATATATTCAAATGGGAGTGTTCACAAACGATGGGAAGCTTTCCCGGGCCCCGGGAACGGGAAAGAAGACTTGGCCAAGTTTAAGTTTTCTGTTCCCGTTACCGGGCACGGCATGTTAGATTCATATGTGCGTATTAAGGCTGGTTCACAATCACCGTACAACGGAAAGCAAGGCAGCCTTTATAATGTTGGTTCACAACAGCCCGGCAATGATCTGATGACTAGAGCGCGGAACCGCGTGCAGTCACATGCGATCCGGATTAGGCAGACACGGAGAATGAGGTAACCGGTACCGCGCAGCCGTCGTAATGCACATGCAGTAGACGCCAGCAGCTGTGTACATGTGCACACAAAGAAGACAAATAACGGCCAGAATGCTTTCACTAATAAACAGAGACAATAGGAATTGTATTTAGACACAGTTATTACGGGCAAGACTTTTCCCTGTAGAAACATAATTTTATTTATTTTGTTAGAACCATGGGCGTCGCGAAGGGGGTGCAAGGGGGCGGCTGCCGCCCCCCCCCCTTGGAAACTAATGCGTTTAATGTGCAGTAAATTACTATTAGACTATTCTTTTAATTTTGACATAAAGAGCACTTTTTATTTAGCACAAATTAATATACTTATCCGTGTAAATACTATAACTATTGTATTTTACAATTTTTGGCAACAGGATAATGGATTAATATTGCTTGATTGCAAACTACCAACATGGGGTTCTCCCCTGAAAAAAAGTCTGCCGACGCCCATGGTTAGAACTATTCCAAGTTGCTACACGAAAACACGCATAATAGTCGAATATCAGGTAGTTTCTACGTCGTGTTGTTGCCAGTGTGGGGGGCAGGTCACGGCATGCAGGCCTCTGCTCTGACGAGAAACTTCTGAAGAGTGCTCTGCTCTCTGTTGGGGAAAGGGGGAACAGTAGCACATGGCAGCTCATGATGATGTCCTAAATAGACCTAGTACCTATTTACATTAACTCCTGTGTTCCTCTCATGACAATGAGGCTGTAAGGAATGTATTTGACATCAACAACTCTAGCGTTTTCTGAGACGGCTTGAGTCTCTACATATCAACAAGGTTTAGGTAATTTAGAAGACATACGCGTTTGTGCTAGCTATGCTGAAATAATAATGTTGAGTGATACCGCGTCAACAATTCTAGCGTTTTCTGAGAAAGATTACGGTTAGAGCTTCAACGTATCTACAAGGTTTAGGTCATTTACAAAATGTACGCGCTTGTGCTAGCAATGCTAGAATACTAATGTTGCCCAATGTCGCGTTAAGCACATCCCTTACAGCTGATATTCTCCTGATAGGAACACGTAGTTAAGCAGCATTTTGTCATGAGGAGAGCTGGTATTTTTATATAGTATCTCTTAACAAAATATGTGCATAAATATGTAGTGAAACGCAGTGGAATATGTAGTAAAACATACAGAACGAAGAAAATATGTAATATCAAGTATTTAATTCCAACTTATTTTCTTAGTTACAACACTCAAATCATATTTATGCATTGTTTTTAGCATAGTGAACAATTATGTACTTTTCAATGTTTTCTGGGGTCATTGAAAGATGTTTGTCACCGACAATATTCTTACACACAGAGAAAGATCTTTCCACGTCACATGATGCAACTGAGGCAAATTTTAGGAAAATAATTTTTGTTGGAGAAACGCCCTTGGGTGGATCGACATCATCTCCACTTAGAATATGGCATAACTATGAAATGTTGATTTCTCTTGAACACATTTTGCCATTTACTTAATACCCTTGGACCAGTTTCTCCGTGCACAACACGTAGTTTTTCAATAGCAATTTCTATGACAGTAATAGACTCTTACAGAGGCAATCCTGACGTTTCTAGACGTTGGATGCTTTCTGAAAGCCAGCCAAAATTGACTCCTGATGTGGGCAATCACTAAAGGCAGCCTGGGGTTCACAAATAGATGCGGCACTTTCAGGATCACAAGAATCTACAACAGTCTTTATAATATCACCTAGATGCTCACTATAGAAATTATCTGTTTCTATCCATGTGGCCCACCTTGTTAACACTGTTACGGCAGTGGTAACTCTGGTGATTGCTGCTTGTAATTGAGTACTCGTGGTGGAGATTTTATAAACATCTTTTTGGTTGCTGTAATTATCCCATTCACTTGCGGAAACTTAGCTCTAATATCTAGTATATTCGGCAACCGATTGCAGTCCATGAACCAGACAGGTAAAGTGGAGCATATTGGGATAAAACACTTTCAGAACAGTTGCAGCTTTAACAACCTATCTTCAGTTTGGAATTAATAGAGGAAACAAGTAAATCAGACACACCAAAAGAAATACAAAAACTTCTAGCTCTGGAAACAATCAATACCAGGTATCCCACAGAAGAATGGCTGCACGTATATACTGGTGGATCCTCCAAGGAAAACCTTACTGGAGCTGGAGTTACGTGTTCACATTTTTCCTTTTATCATTCTGTTGGCAGAGACACAACAAATTATGATGGAGAAATAGAGGCTATGCACATTGCTCTCCGACAATTATTAAATCTTCCCTTAAATTTAACAAGGCAGTAATTCTTTCAGATTCTAAAGCTTGACGCAAACGCTCCTCTCCGTCGAAGATCTATAAGATCTCCTTTAAGATCTATAAGATCTCGTGTTTGGTGTCCGGACTAGCTCTAGCAAGAGGTCTTAATCTCAGGGTATACGCGAGTTATGGTAGGAATGGAACCAAACGAAGAATCAACCAACATATCCCTTTATTTGTAAATTTCCAGATTTGTAGAGAACTGCCGACGATATTTAAATAGAATGTAACTTTGTAATTTCAACTACAACGTTATAACACTAACTTTGTCACCCTTTAGCAACCGCCGAATTATACAGGATGTTTCAAAAATACGGGGCATAATTTCAGGTATGTATTTCCCATATGTAGACAATCAAATTACTTCATTATAACATGTGTCCGGAAATGCTTCATTTCCGAGTTATGGCCTTCACAACATTGAAATTCACTGGAACGTTTTTCTTTCCGCAGGTTGTTGTCATTACAGAAGATGTTCAAAATGTCCACTTCCTGCTTGAATACAGACCTCACATCGATGTCTCATTGACCTGCGAACACGATCCCAAACTCCAGGAGTATTGCGTATGTCCTCACAACTTGCCACAATTCGATTCCGAAGGGATTCCAGCCGTCAAAGGAGACATTAGGAGGGCGCTCTGATAGTTCATTCTGAGGAAGGTTACATTCAGTGTTCTTTATGCGTTAAGACTGCGACATGTATTCAAATCAAGAGCTGGCAGAGATACACTTCATGTACGGTAAGGCGGACGGCAATGCTGCGCTGACTCGTCGTTTGTACCAGGAGAGGTACCCACAGCGACAATGTCCAGATCGGAAGACATTTGTACGTCTCCATTCCCGTCTTTGCGAGTATGGAACATTCACCTCTCCTGGTTTGGGAAGGGGACGACCAAGATCTACAACTCCTGAAGTGCAGGAGGAGATTCTGGAGGCTGTGGACAGGACTCCTTCTATCAGCACACGACGGTTAGCGTTGCAAGTCAATGTTCCTCATACGACTGTCTGGAGCCTGTTGAACGAGTATCAATTGTATCCTTATCATTTGCAACGTGTACAGGCCCTGTCACCAGCAGATTACCCTGCACGAGTTAGGTTCTGTCAGTGGTTCTTGCAGCAGTGTGGTGTAAATCCGAACTTTTCTGCCGTCGTATTATTTACAGATGAAGCACAGTTCACAAGAGATGGCATAACAAATTTCCACAATCAGCATGTATGGTCGCATGAAAACCCACGTGCAACTGTTGTATCTCATCAACAGGTGCGGTTCTCCCTCAACATGTGGGCCGGTATCATTGGTGATCGATTAGTTGGACCCCATGTACTTGTAAACAGACTTACGGGGCAGGCGTACACAAACTTCCTGGAAAACACCATACCTGACGTTTTCGAAGACACTCCACTGATCAATCATCAACACATTCACTTCTTGCATGATGGCGCTCCTGCACACTTCAGTCTTACGGCTCGCCGGTACTTGGATCGAAGGTTTCCTGATCGATGGATAGGTAGAGGTGGCCCAATTGCTTGGCCTCCACGCTCACCTGATCTGAACCCTCTCGATTTCTACTTGTGGGGCCATTTAAAATCATTGGTTTATTCGTCTCCGGTGCCGGATTTGGAATCCCTTCGGAATCGAATTGTGGCAAGTTGTGAGGACATACGCAATACTCCTGGAGTTTGGGATCGTGTTCGCAGGTCAATGAGACATCGATGTGAGGTCTGTATTCAAGCAGGAGGTGGACATTTTGAACATCTTCTGTATTGACAACAACCTGCGGAAAGAAAAACGTTCCAGTGAATTTCAATGTTGTGAAGGCCATAACTCGGAAATGAAGCATTTCCGGACACATGTTATAATGAAGTAATTTGATTGTTTACATGTGGGAAATACATACCTGAAATTATGCCCCGTATTTTTTAAACAGCCTGTATATATACACGCGCTAGCTTACGTACAACTCCCAAGTTGCATGTGTACTCTCGGCTCGATTCAAGACGAGTGTGTCTTGTGTTTCATTTGTTTTTGCGCGGGCAACAATAAAGAAGCGATTTCCATTGGCTAACTTTAGAGCAGGTCATGGTAAGATAGGAATCAGCCCGCTAAATCGTTGCACGTGTTTGTTTTTCGTACGCGTCAACAAAGCGTTATCACTCTTTTAAATCTGCCTAGGCTTCCATTCTTGAGACTTTAACATATTAGCTTTATTACGTCCTCCCCTTCACTATTGACTAGAATCTCCTTTTGTTTCTTTCCATTATCAAATATATTGACATTATAATTTCGGTTTCAAGCTGCAATTCAGGGAATATGTTCAAATATTACAAAGAAGTCAACAAAAATTAGAGAATGCTACAAAATGTTAACACAACTCCAAAAAGTTAATAAGACTGTTCTTCTCCAATGGATTCCAGCACACTGTGGAGTCATGGGGAACGAAGCTGCAGACTCACTTGCAAAGAAAGGCACAACAATAAAACAAAAGTCTAAATTCAATTTCTCATATTCCTCAATAAAACGCTTGTTGTCTAAATGTTCCGGAGTAAATTATGACGTCTATTGCTTGCTATTAATTTGTATGCTAAGAATGACCTCTCAATATCTATAGATATCATAGGCCAGGATTTGTAAGAATTAACCAAGTCCGGTGAAATGTTTTTGGAACGTCAGCACTGTCATCTTGCAGGTATTTGTTCATAGAACATAAGATGTTAAAACTAGCATTTATTTGTAGAACGCTGGTAATTTTTCAGCTAGTGTTCCCACATACTTTACTAAGCTCATTTTTTCACTTTTTGAGGATTAACGGGACATCGTAAAGAGGCAAACCAGACTGTTCGTATTCCTTAATTACTTCCGATAGAATATTTAAATGAGCTTTGATTACACTTAAATCCCTCTGTAATGTTTTACTTTTGAATATTTATTGAAAACGCTGAATTGAAGCGGCGTCACTTGGATCCAGGTTGCAAATGAATTCTTTAACGGCACAAAAATTATCGGAATAAAATAGAACAGCGTTTATCCATGTACTCCAAAGTGTAAGAATTGGTTCTTGTAGTACCTAAAGGTCACTCCGAAAGTGAACGCAAGCGTTTATTTGTGCAGAAAATTTCAGAAATACTCGTATCTCCTTAGTACTTGAAATCAGAGTGTTTACTTGTACCCGCACTGCTTCTACTACTCTATTAAGTCTATGTACAATACAAGTAGCATGTCGGTCTGGGTGGCTCAGTTGGTTAGACGCTGGTCTGCTGATCCCAAGGTTGCAGGTTCAAATCCGATCCAGACCGACGATCTTTACTTGTACTTGAAAACGACAGCTCCATGTCACTAGATTTACTGGCATGTAAAAGGACTCCTACGGGACAAAATTTCGACAAACCGGCGACGCTGATGTGATCCTGGCAATTGACTTCATGGTTAAACAACGCAATAATTTTAAGTAACATTTATTATAAGGACAAATTTTTTTAAGTGCACTCAGCATAGGTATAGGCTGCAGAATCTGCTCATTATGGGGTTTCTGGTTAGTAAGCAGAACTGGACTGTGTTTTTGTAATATGTAACTTCTTATAAAAATTGTTAATATTTACAAATAGCGTTTCAATCCTTAAAAAGGCTAGATATATGCATGGTGCATACCAAAATTCCAAAATATGCAGCAACATAAAACATATGCTCTTAAATGCACAATAAAACTTTATATTCCATAACAAATGATGGTAAAACGTATTTGCAGCCACCCTTCCTCTCACCTGCAAAAGCAGGAAGGATACGCATTTCCATATGAATCCAATGTCTAATAATGAGGATGTGTATTCGGTTCTAAAGATTTATTATCTAGAAACAGATTTACATAAATGCCAGAAATTGTGTTCCTGTTTATTAATAACAGCATCGTTATCAGTTAGTACATAGGTATTTGTAGCCGCATTCACATCACTGTGTTTACACATCAGCTCGGTTAATCAGTTGGAGTAGTATCTGCCTATCTTCGGACGATTTGGGTCAGGACGCCAATCGAGAAAACTTGTCTGGCATGATCTTTCCAGGATGTTCTGTCATCTGCAAAACTGAAGATCAAGAATATTTAGAATCCAACAACTTCGAACTAATTCCATCTTCATTTCATTTACTCTCCCGTCTACAGTAGAAAACCATGTCAGTTGATGGGATCCTAACTTGCTAATTTTTACAAAACTTCAATCTACTTGACTGAACTTGTGATATATTTGTTGAGCATAATTATAATTAAAATGCATATTATTGGTCCTATGTGTTCAACTTTAAAAACAAAATCAGTTTAAACAATGACAATATAGCTATTTGTGAAATATCACCCCTGATCGAAATATGAGCATTACAAAACTTTAAATGTTGCTATTGTTTCCCGACTTTCGTTCTTTATAATTAACGATTAAATTATATTGCATTTTAGCACTTTTTCATGAAAATATATAATAAACTACTTAACACTTAACCTATCCAAAGATCAATCATATATTAAAGTATGAAGGTTCTAAATGCAAAGCTGAAGATAGGGAAATTTATGAAGAAAAGGTGGTTTGATAACTTTCCCTGTCTTCAAAGGAATTTGCTGAACTTTTTAAAGAGGGAAAAAAGGAATTCCATATCGAAGGATATTTTAAAGTGCAAAGAACAGAAAGAAACGATATTATTAAAAAACCAAGTTCACGTGGTAATTGTATTGTATGTACATCTGCACAAGCGCAATTAAGGCCACGTTTAGGCATTTAAATGTCCATTCAAACACTACTTGTAGCTCTAATGGCCTTCATACAACTCCTGCCGATGGATCTGTGGATTACTCACCAAAAGAACGTCGACAACTGGCAGCTGGATCCATATTCTGGACATGTACAACGTGTGGCATTGTTGCAGAAATTTTCAAGCAGCTCACTGGCGACGTTCCCCCTTCAGAGAGCTCTTTACTAGAGATCAGTGCCAAGAAAACACCTCCCTGGATTTACCATACAGTCAGGAACCAACAGTGCACAGAAAGCGTAATCCTGGTTTCTTACTCATTATCAAAGGGCTACCAATTTCGCTGATCATCGGCTTTTTTTTCCTCCAAGACTTTTCTTTCTATAGATTGCCACACTAACTAAAGCTTAAACACACACTAAAATGTGCAATATTAAGATTGCTTTAATACAATTTTACATGCATCTCATTCAAAAATAAAAAATGAATTAAAGTGAAAGAAAAATAACCTGGGTACAGATGTAGCATGACGATAATTTTGTTTCTTGCGTTATTTACGTTACAGAGAAAGAGAAACTGAATAGTCGTAGCCTTTATGCACTTTAAACATTCTTCCTTAATTAAGTGAATATTAGTGCATCTTCACCGTTTATGTACTTTCACATAATATCATACTTATTATCACAAAAATGTGGCACACAATTACTTGTTACAACTTCAGATATATGTAATATTTGCACACAGTAAAATTTTTTCCAAAATTGTATCGATCAAGTTAAAACATGGTATAGGTTTAAAGAAAAAGATAGCTGTGAATAATAGTTCTAGATGGCCATGATGATTGTCAATGCGATATATCACTCCGCTGAAAATGACTGATATGCTTTCAAGGGATAAAGGTAATAAATGATAAAAGGTGGTGCAAAAATGTATTGAATTCTGTGAGATATATTAAAGAAATCGTGGTTTTGTTTCGAGGTAAAATGTTAGAATTAACATTGGAATCGATCTTAACTAAGGAAAATGTTTCTTGCTAACAAACTGCTACATCTACATATGTCAATGCACTTCAAGCTACAAATAGTTGTTTGATTTAGCCATCATGGAATAGCCAAAACAAATTAAGATTTGGGTTTTTTCGTTGTTCTCCTCAATCACCAAAGTAAATACCAGATTGGATATCTAGTACCATGACCCAAAGTTCCACATTAAATCTAAAACAATAGTACACATGAATATACATAATACATATCTAATTTTTTTAAATTATGCATAAACTGGCACGGGCTCTACGTTATTCTGCCTATCAGTTTAAAAATCCCGTGTAACACTAATTCATTATAATACAGTAAACTTAAAAAGGAGAACACACTTAGTTGAAATGATTACATAACAAAATGAACACATTCAAATTCGTACATTTATATCATTAGTATATATATATATTAATATACATCAAAGACCAAGGTCCCATTAAATGAAGGGGAAAAAAAAAGAATCAATCTGATCAGTGGCGAAGCTGAAGGGGTGTCTGAGATTCTCAGATTACCCAACTAAATACAAAGAAATTTTATGGTATACGTTGATATAATTTGGTTTTTAAGATGCGTGTACAACTTAGATGGCGTCGGCAGGTGGGGGTGATTTCTGAGGTGTTTCCACACGCTATCCTTCGTATTATTTTCTATGCCTTTGAATTATTGTCTCTTATAACAATTCCTATGTAAGTATGTCTTCATATTAGCAAAGCGAGTATTTAAAAACTTTTATTTGGGCAGTATAGGGAACGGGAATAAATCTAATAACGTGTTGACTGTGCCGTGTGCTATCCACGTGTTCATGTTTATTGTGTTTCATCTAAGGCTATGGCTACGTTAGCCGTATAGTGTGGTTAATTTATGTTTGCAAATACAATTTGTGTCACGATTACAGTGGTGAGAGGTTGTTGAAGAAAAACTGTTCCAGTAGTGTATGCTATTGTAGTCATACCTCAACTTAACCTCAAACATCACAATGCACCGTAACTGTTGCATTCCCGGATGCAAATTAAAAATCAGAAACTTTCAGTTAAAACAAGAGGTAAATTGAAACGTAACGCTCATAAATTCTATTCAATTGCTATAAATTGCAGCGTTATGTGTGTTGCCGGTATGTATATAACATGGTGAATAGTGAAAGACAATAATTTCGAGACGCCGCTCTCCTACAGTTTTACCCATGTAAGTAGTATGCTGCTTGTATTTGTTGTTGTTTTGTTGTTAGCTAATGCTGGATTTCTGACAATGAAGTCATTAATCCTCTTGCTCTCCAATATTTTTCACTGATGATATTGAAGAGAGCAATAGCAGTAATAGTAACCGCTTTTTAGAGAGCACCATAAGCTGCTTGTATTTATACATTATCTTTTGTCTTTGTAATTTAAATGTGTAGCTGTACTTTAGAAGAAATGTCTTATGTTGCTGTATGTAAAACCGTAGACTATAGCAAAGTTGGGAAAATGTTTACAAAATCGGCCGCTCGAGAAAACGAATGAAACATAGTGTAATGGATGTAGTTTTTATTGCTGATTACGATTTTGTAAGTTTTATTGTGCGCTCAAGCTTCGTTTTTTATTTATGAGCAAATTTCGTACGTGCGATGCAGTGGTTTTATTTCGCTTATGCGGCGGATATTTAGCTAATAAATGTGTATAAACGAGTATAATATATACTAGAATGATTGATTAATGCATTTACGTTGAAATGATTGCATAAACACTTCCCAAATTGTAAATATTTCGATAACACAAGACCCTGTCACCCCACTCATATACATACACTAACCTAACCTAACACGGGAAAAACGAAAACGAAGCTTGACCAGCAAATAAAACTTTCAAAACCGTAATCAGCAATAACAATTTCAACGTAAATACATTAATCAATCATTCTAGCATATATTATACTCGTTTATAAACATTTATTTGCTAAATATCCGTCGCATACGCGAAATAAAACCACTGCATAGCACATACGAAATTTGCTCATAAATAAAAAACCAAGCTTAAGCGCATAATAAAACTTTCAAAATCGTAATTAGCAATAAAAACTGCATCCATTGCACTATGTTTCATTCGTTTTCTCGAGCGACAGATTTTATAAATAATTATCCAAAGTTGCTTTACAATGCTGATTTAAGGTTACGTATTTCATATATGTATTTCATTTACAGTGCTGTTTTACGGTTATTATTTTTAATATTTCATCTGCTTTTGTGGATTCCCCCTGTAAAATAAAGTGTCATGAAGTGCTGAGTAATATGTTGTTGCAAACTGAGTAATCAAAAGTTTTCAGTAATAGTAAAAGCAAATTTGCACCCTAAAGCTTTTGAGTTTAGTAGGTAGCTAATTATTCTAAATGGCAGCATTTGTATATCAGCCATCCAGTATATGTTTTGTGTACATTGTACAAGTGTGACAAACAGTGTAAATAATGATTAATAATTGAGTCAACTCAATGTTAACACTTCTGTTTTATATAAGTAACTTGCTGCTTGCAGTTTTGTCTATCTTCTTTGTAATTTGAGTGTGTAATGCAGTTACATAATGGCATGTAAACCTGTAGATTGCATGAATGATATTTAAGGTTATATATTTCATTACCCGTGGGTTATCGTTTAATATTAAATGTCATCCTTTTTGTTTACTTGAGGTTATGTTTAAGACAGTGTTTTTGTGTTTAACACAGCCCATATTTACAAAATAGGCGTGTTATTACACAACATTTTTATTTTACTGCGTTGAAATCGTAGCCTGTTTATAAGTAGTTCCCACCACATAGGCCGCCATCTTGAATCACAGTGTCAGGTCCGGTATTTAGGAGGTCCTGACTTGAGCCTGACTTGAGTCTGCTGTTTACCGAATTCTTCGCCTTTCGAGTGTTGTCTATTGGTCCAACTTGCTCGCCACTGTTGTATTAATATGCGGTCACACAAGCGAGATCAAAAAATTTAGAACTGTTTAGTGTTTGCGAATTCCATGTTTTTAAAGACTGAAAATTCTTGTGGGAGTATCGAAGTGAATGAATGCTATGGATAAATGGTTCAAAGTAGAATAGCTTACGAAGATTTTGAGCAAGATCCTGGGCCATCAACGTCACAAAACAGATGTAGGCCTACACCTAAATGTACTGACTGTAATGTGCAAACGGAATGTAAGAAGAAAAAGCCCGAAAAACTGGCACAGCTGTAAATAAGGAAAGGAAGTATGACGAGACGTACAGTACTTCAAATTCGGTTTTAATTGGACCTGAAGTTCACATGCGCAGCTTATTCTGAAGTCTTATCAAACAATTCTACGAAACTGTCTCCTTTGAAACGTCACATTGAAGGCAAACATGAACATTTAGTAAAACAAGATTTACAGTTTAAATATACACACCTGAAGCTATTAACAGTGAAGTAAATTGATCCACAAATAACACAAAGTAATTAGAGACTCAAACTTCACTATAATAAATTAACCCTTTAAGTCCCGGTGTGTATTATAAGACACATAGGCTTTTTTGCCTATTTGTAATACTTTTAACGGTTTTTTCTGCTATATTCTTGTTATATTGTTCGTCACCAATTAAACATATGTATTTGAAATGTTCTGAATTGTAGAAAATTATTTTTTTTTTTTTTTTTTTTTTTTTTGCAATTTACATTGTAGTGTTTTTTTATAAGAAAAGAAGCAAAATTCATGCAACCGTAGTCAAATGATACCCCGTCATCATCTACGCGTGCCATCACACCGATTATTTTACGTGGGCCCTCCCCGTCCTTTACCGCAGGCACATTTGA
>CM060963.1:111218734-111333734 GCA_030765045.1 Tenodera sinensis
GGAAAACAGTGGAGAGAGGGAGAGAGAGAGAGAGAGAGAGAGAGAGAGAGAGAGAGAGAGAGAGAGAGAGGCAGCAGAGGCAGGAAGGACTTGGGGAGAAGTGAAAGTAATAGTGAAGAACAGAGTTTACTGGCGATATTTCGTTGAAGCCCTATATTCCGACCACTGGTACAATAGGACCTAAGTAAGTTGCCGCAAAACATATTTCATTTATCACTTAAGAGATCAGAGTAGCGCAAACGTTACACCTGAGACATTGTTGCAAGCACTGAGAACAAAACAATCAAATTGCAACTGAACTGCTGTGTCACAAATGACAACTGAACTGCACATGTCACTGTCCATTGCACTTAACGGAACTCTCACGTCAACTCTCTATTGAAAACACTGTCCTTGGGCACCCGAACACAATGCGAACGTTCTGAAAAGAGAAGCTGCCTGAACTGCCTATTATAATACGCTTTCTTTTCGCTAACATCTTACACACAAATAAACGACGCTGACCAGCACCAACAGTAAAATAACAGCGGGCCTTCGCATTGAATGCCCTTGCAAGTATTTAACAATTGTTAAAACGGTATTTAAGTTGGGGCATAGGAACATTGCCAATTGTAGCAGTAACGCTGCCAGCGTGAATTTGAGCATACCTATCATATTTCTTTACTTGTTCTGTTCTATCCCCCTCTTGCAGTTTCCGTTGAGAGGGAATTTACTGTATTCGGGAAATATAATTGATTATAAAACCAAAGCATGGAGTACCATCTCAGGAGAATTCATGCAGGAAGCAAAGTATGCAAATATGAGATTCCTGACAAGTAATGTTACAGTAGCTTGGTCATTTACGGCGTATGAAGAAAAACAATTGAATGCGTGGATTTACTCAGCAAAATGGACAGTAAAGCCGGGGCTTGACAGTGTCCTGCAGGAGATTATGAAGGTAAGAAGATGGAGTGGCAAAACGATAGATACGAGGGAGACTGATTGTGAAGGAGGCCAAGGTTCACTCAGGGCTATACCATCAATGGTGGTGGTGGTGGTCGTGGTGGTGGTGGTCGTGGTGGTGGTGGTGGTCGTGGTGGTGGTGGTGGTGGTGGGGGTGGTGGTCGTGGTGGTGGTGGTCGTGGTGGTGGTGGTCGTCGTCGTGGTGGTGGTCGTCGTCGTGGTCGTGGTGTTGGTGGTGGTCGTGGTGGTGGTGGTCGTGGTCGTGGTGGTGGTGGTGGTCGTCGTGGTCGTGGTGGTGGTGGTCGTCGTGGTCGTGGTGGTGGTGGTGGTTGTGGTGGTGGTCGTCGTGGTCGTGGTGGTGGTGGTGGTCGTCGTGGTCGTGGTGGTGGTTGTGGTGGTGGTCGTGGTGGTGGTCGTGGTGGTGGTGGTCGTGGTGGTGGTGGTCGTGGTGGTGGTGGCGGTGGTGGTCGTGGTCGTGGTGGTGGTCGTGGTGGTGGTCGTGGTCGTGGTGGTGGTCGTGGTGGTGGTGGTGGCGGTGGTGGTCGTGGTCGTGGTGGTGGTCGTGGTGGTGGTCGTGGTGGTGGTCGTGGGGGTGGTCGTGGTGGTGGTGGCGGTGGTGGTCGTGGTCGTGGTGGTGGTCGTGGTGGTGGTCGTGGTGGTCGTGGTGGTGGTCGTGGGGGTGGTCGTGGTGGTGGTGGTGGAGGTGGTGGTCGAGGTGGTGGTGGTGGTCCTGGTGGTGGTGGTGGTGGTGGTCGTGGTCGTGGTGGTGGCGGTGGTGGTCGTGATCGTGGTGGTGGTCGTGGTGGTCGTGGGGGTGGTCGTGGTGGTGGTGGAGGAGGAGGAGGAGGAGGAGGAGGAGGAGGAGGAGGAGGAGGTGGTGGTGGTGATGGTGGTGGTGGTGATGATGGTGGTGGTGGTATATGTGTACGTGTGTTTGTTTAAAGCGAGAGAGTGAGAGAGAGAGAACAGCATAACTCAAAAACGAACACGTTTGAGGAATGCCAAATTTCGTTATTGAAGTTTTCAATATCTTACAACAATATGACACAAAGCTTTTTAAGAAAATCGCCTCACTATAAAACACCCTTAGTATAAAGGTGTTTTCATTATTTTTATTTTCTCAAAAATAACTAAAACGATTTTGACTAGAATAGCATCTTTATCTCTAATAAAACGTATATCCTGAATTTACTGTGAATCCCCTTTGAAGTTCTGCTCAAAGGGAATTCTTTGAAGAATTGGTTCACATTGACCGAACTGGTAAATCATAAGATATAGGAAAAAGGCTTACTGTCCATCAGCAAAAACGTAGAACTCATGCTATACAATTTGCGTCAAATACGTTTTTTGTAGCGTTAGCCTGTTTTCGAAATAGCCCGTGTTGCATGTTAACATCATCTGACGGACATACTTGAAAGTTCTGTGATTCTTCCCATTTCCACTGCAACAATCCTTCCCATTACAAAGGGTAAACATCTGAATGCTATTTCTGGAAGTTTCATTTAACTAGACGCTTTAATTGGAAATCATTCCTGGGTAAAACGTATCGTGAATGATATAACATGTAAAGACGAATAGTTTTCATATGCCTATATCAGTGAAAATTCCTGGTTTTTATCCAATAGTTATTGTATATCTTTCAATTGTCAGCATGGTGGTTCCGCCATATTGTTCAAAATGGTATTACTATCACGAAATTTGATATCTCTCTAATTTAGTAACACTTCTTATTTGAGGCTTGTTCAGTCCGTATAATTGCATTTAATATTATATGTATAACATTTATTAGAATCGATTACCATAGTAGTGCTAATGATTTTAATAATGTTATGGATAAAATAAGCGAACCACTTGAAATACATCGATTTGATAAACATTAATATTATGCTAATGGGTAATTTTAATATAGATTCTTTACCTCGTAAAAGTAGTATCTTTATAACTTATTTTTTAGATTTGGTACTCAACTCCGTATTACCCACTTACCCTGATAGAAATTCTACCAATGGTACTTGTGTTGATATCTAGTTGAAATACCCGGCGTTGCCCGTGGTTTAACGATTGCTCCCTACAGCTTGTTGACTCAGTTTGCACTTGTCCAATTACCTTGTGTTTCTTTGGAGACACATCAAAAATATTACTTAATAGGCTTAAACAAAGAGCTAAACACTTAGGATACTATAAAGAATAAACAAAATAAATAAACACTAAGCAAACGCATTTTTAAACAATACAAATACTACAGGAAGAAAAGCGAGTGGTGAATATAATATTCTATTTCAATCATATATAAAATTGTATGGATTGTTTGTAGATGAGGGAATAGAGAACGAAGTGTGATTGAGTTTCATAAAAGAAACGTGTGTACAGAAAATCGTGTGAGTTTAATGTGTTGCATTTCTAGCTCAATCATAGAAAATTGTATGATTTGTTTGTTGAAGGGCGAACAGAGAAAGAAGTGGATCGTATTTCGTATAAAAAAGGTGAGTAGAGAAAACCGTATGAATGTAATATGAGCATCCCTATTTCAGTCATAGAAAATTGTGCATAAGGGTGTAACCAAGATTCCCCTAGAGACGAGAATTTTGGTGGCAGCACTGGCTGCCGCGATCGTATGATTATAACTAGGGCTAGGAAATTCATGCACTAGCATGTTTTTTCATAAGGGTTAAAAATGTATGCTTTTACATTATGTGCACGAATTATGGAATTTTTAGTTATTTGGGCATGATTTTATGGTGCATATAACTGCATATTTTCTTGATTTTGATAAATGCATATTTCAATATTATAGCCCCTATATTGCATATTTTAATGATTTTTAGGGTTTCTATTATTTTTCCATATGTATAATATTTTTCATATTGGTAGTATTGCACATTATGCAACTCGCAAGGTGAGTCATGTTGTCATGCAGTGAACCCCGTTTCCATCCTTTCATTATATGCATATGCGTAGACAATAATCAGTGCGTTATCTGAGAGGTTTATATTAAAGTGCAGGTCAACGTTTAGAGCAGCACGATTATAGCAACGCTTGCCTGCCCACCAGTAGTTGTGCCATGGTTTTCAAACGTAACATTGTTGTGAACTGGTTTCCACCAAATTAAATTAGGCGTATGAAATATTAAAAATCTCATCAAATGCCAAAAATAAAACCAACTTCGAGTGCTAGATTAATTAATTTGCAGAAAAAGTTTTCGGGTGATTTAATGTCTACAGATAATAGGGTACTGTTCTGTGGAGCGTGTGAGAAAAATGTAGAGTGAGAAAAGATTTCAAATAGTTCAGCACATAATCACAGGAAAACATAAAGACAATTTAATCAGAAAACTAGTAAACAAAGAACTTGTTCAAAAACAGGTAGTAGAGTGTTTAGGAAGTTGGGTTACCTACTGAATTTTCCTATGACTTGTGCCAAGCATTTTTAGCTGCTGATATTCCCTTGTTCAAAATTAATAATCCGATATTTAAAACCTTTCTTGCCAAGTACACTCGACAACATGTACCTGAAGAAACTACACTGCGCAAGATCTATGTAGGACATTGTTACAATAACGTATAGTCCAACATACAAAATGAATTAGCGGATCAGTTTGTGTGGTTGTCTGTTGATGAAACCCCTGATTCTGAGCGCCGTTCTATTGCTAATATAATCGTGGGTGTTTGAATAATGAACAAAAGACTACACCTTATCTTCTTAATGTGCGCGAATTGTCGGCCACTGACAATGTAACTGTGCAGGTCCTTATATGGTAAAATCAAGACAAACTCTAAAAGGTATATTTCCTAACTTAATTCATATAACTTGTTTGGCACACGCTCTTCATCGCATTTCTGAGACAATACGTGATTCTTTCTCATTGATAGATTTGTGTCCAGTACAAAGAGAATTTTTGTAAAATCTCCTAAAAGAGTTAAGTTGTTTAGATCAACTGCACCTAATATCCGACTTCCTCCTACACCAGTGTTAACGCGATGGGGAACATGGACCGATGCAGTTTTATATTATGGTGAGCACAGAAATAGTCGAAGAGGTTGTTAATTCATTGGACTCGAAAGATGCTTCATCAATAGAAACTGTGCAAAATATTCTGTGAGGCACTAGGTTAAAAGAGGATCTTAGTTTTATATCTGCCCATTTTTCTTTCTTACCAACAGCCATAACGGCATTGGAAGCTGTAGGATCTCTTTTACATGAATCACTTAATGTCTTTGAAAAAACAATATGTGATCTAAGTTCGATTTCTGGTAGCATAGGACAATAAGTGAAAGAGAAAGTGAATTATGTAATTTCAAAAAATTCTGGTTATAAACAGATGTGCGATATTCGAGACATCCTCGAAAGAAAACCAAAAGGACTTGACTCTCTCTGTGAAGCAGTTAACATCATTTAAATCTGCCCCGATAACACCTTGTGACGTGGAGAGAAGTTTTTCACGTTACAAAAGTATTTTACGAGACAACAGACGATGTTTTACAGTTGAAAATTTGTGCAAAGTGTTGGTTGTGAACTGCAATTTAGCAGTTAATACTAGCAGCAGGACCTTTTCTGCTTAAACCTCTAAGGAATAAGGTAACATTTGTTATTTATACTAACTCGTCTGGTCTACTGCAAAGGGACATTAATTGTTTTAATTAAATAGTGCATATTTCTTGGCATATTTTCAAGTTTTTAAGAGCATATTTGCATGCATATTTCAGTGTTTTTAGGGCATGAACTTCCGAGCCGTAGTTAGTTCTGCGAAACAAAAAATCTGGTAGATTCACGTACGTAATTCACGAAAAGTAATGCAGATAAACCTTATCTCGAGCGGTAGGCACCGGCACGGTGCGGAGGAACTTGTTGATAACCCTTTGTATTTGGTTATCTCTACTGACATCGATAAATGTTCAGCTTTTGTTATTCTTACCGTGTTGTTGCCTCAGTGTCTGCTCACCAGGCTATTTATTTTACAGCTTATGTTAACCACACATGCATGATGTCTTCTTTAAACCAAGAGTCTTATTTTATGATTACAACGTGTTTTGTTTTACCCCTCTGTTGATAAAATGTAATTGGTCAGACATGTTCGAGTATAACAAAGAATCCAAATGACATCGCTAATTATTTTATGTCTGTCTTTCTAGACGTAATCAAGATGACCTTTCCTTTAAAATTATGCAACAGAAGTTATGAAAAGAGGTCAACAAAGAAATGGTAGATTAGAGGACTTTATGGCCATAAAATGAAATGTAAGTATCATTATGATATTATACGCATCATGGGTGATTGTAATTTAAAAACAAATATAAGAAAGTTAAAATTATATACAGGAACACTTGAAAGATCCTAATTCAACTATTATTCTAAAATGGTTAATGTTAATGGTTAATGATGAAACAGATCTGGGCTACCGTTTCTGATTTCATTAATAAAACATCAAAATATAATATAGTATCTGATTTTAGAACTAATGATTTAAATTTCTTCATCAGAAAGGTTTATGGTATTGTTAACATGTTACCATAGAGTAATCCAATCCAATACTTTAATTCCTAAGTGGAAGATAGGGCCGCAACAAATCGTCGCCATCGAACTTGTTCCTTGACAAAACTTACATCTCTTTCCATGACTTATTCATTACTCTTAATTCCGTTTCGAGTGTTCTCCAAGCCTTCCTTGGTCTTCCGGTTCTCCGTCTCCCTGTGAATTCCATTGTAATACCGTCTAGTTATATTTTCGGTTTTCTTTCAGTGTTTGTCCAATCCATGTCCATTTCTGTGTCTTTATCAGTTGATATCTGATTTGTAATGTCCTATAATGCAGTATTGCCGATGGTTTTCGGTCACCAATTTCTCATCATGTATCTTAGGCACCGAGTAACAAAAATCTGTAGTTTTTTATCTGTTTCTTGTGTCGTTCCCCATGTTTGACAACCATACATCAGTGCAGATATAACATTTGACTTAAAATTTTTGATTTTAGTATTTCTTTGAATATTTTGTGAATTCCATATTGTTCTCAGTTGTGAAAAGGCATTTTTGCTTTATTTTGTTAGGTATCTGATCAGTTCCTCCATTCTGGCATACTATGGATCCCAAATAATTGAAATATTCAGTTATTTCTATTTCTGGCTAACTTATACAACCACAGAGCAATGATGCAATATAGTTATCAAATAAATGTTAAAACCCAACACCAATTTTGATTTTGAGCATGAAGGTATTGAAGACACATACACATTCTACTGTAATGAAACTTCATAATAGCACCAGTGTTTATGTTTTTGGAATTAATGCTAGAGGTAGAGATAGAGATGGAGCATGTACGGAGTATGGTGACTATTGTATGTCAGACCCCTGCGAGGAAGGGATGGAATGAAAGTGTGCTGCGGGCTTAAGGGAACCGGGCAAATAGCAAGCCGACGTGAGGTACCCTAACGTATGTTGGAGATTCTTTATCTCGATACCAGGGTTCGCCAAGCGGACACCAGCCACATGGGTTTCGGCAGCCGTGGCAACTACAAGACCACCCATCCGTCGAGAGTAGCAGATGTGAGCAAATACTCCACGGCTGCGCTAACTCGTCCATCGCCAACACTTCCGACTCTGAAAGACTGGATTGAAAGAAAAGTGACATGAAATGGACCGACAGGAAATTCGGGGTATTTAATTATGCTTTTCAGCACTCGCATGGTGACCCGGAAACCCCATGGATCAGTAAGATTGGTCGCGGGAATCGAACCCACGACTTCCCAAATATGAGCCCCACACATTACCTTGGAGCCATCTTGCTCGGTAATTAATGATATAATTTTAAAATATTTACATTTTTTTTATCTGTGAACCTGTTATACATATGCATGTGGGCTTCCACGGTCGTACATCTTTGGCTTCGGGATAGGCTGAGTCATTGTTTTCGAAGTATACTCCTCCCAGTAGCACAGGGAAGAAGCTCAACATAGTTTGGAGCGAAACGTCGCCCTATTGTATATGGAAAAAAATGTAAATCACTTAAAAACTTATGATTCACTTACCATATTTATTTAAAAGCAGGTTAGAACTGTGTTGTTGGCTCCAGCATCGTACGGTGCTCTTAAGCTTTCTACTACTCTGTGATTTGCCTTTGTAAGACGTTGCCTATACAGTCTTGTATATATTGTAATTGGCACAAAACATTTAATCTAATCTTTCATTCTCATATACTATTTCAAATAGGTATTTTATCTCATTTTCTTTCTTATCCCCGTGTACTAGTATCAAGAAACTTGCTAATTATTGGACAGTTAAATAAATAAAATATCGATAAAATATACATAAGAGGAGGAAAACATAACCTCGAAGGTATATATATAAGTGGTTTTAGATGGGGCTAAAAGAACTAAATTTGTTTTCCTTGTACACTTTTCCAGGTAAGATAAGAAACTGCTGGAACGATCAAAGCAAGGATATCTCCTACACAATCAGTTGCTGACAGCTGGAATTTCTACTATGCCCTCTGAAAGGTTTCAATTGCACTTCTCCGAATCTATTACAACTTCATGAGTAGGTATATCAAAGGCGGTGCAAATGGCACTGTTAATATCAGTCAGATGTTCCCAAGTTTCTTTACTCGCAGATCCCTTTTTACTTCCTACATTACTTACCTATCTAAAGTAAGTAAAGGAAGCACTGTACTCCACCCAAAAGCCGATATCGATATTTCACCAGAAATTCATTTTGAGACAACCTAAAAAAAATATATTTTTAGAAAAAAAATCCGTATGTGTGTAGGTATGTGTGTGTGGGTGAGTGAGTGAGTGAGAAAGAGAGTATGTATAAGTGTGTGTGTGTGTGTGTGTGTGTGTGTGTGTGTGTGTGTGTGTGTGTGTGTGTGTGTGTGTGTGTTTGTCAACAGCATAACCCAAAAACGATAAGTCGGCAAAATAACAAATTTTCTGTATAAGTATGAAATCTTCTAAGGATGTGACAAGAAGAAAAAACCCACACCCTAAACTCCTTGGAGGGACAATTTATTACTCTAACGATTTTGATTAAAATACCATATATTTAATATATTCGTACTACATATCTTTATCTCGAATTTTCTGGGAATAGTCTGTGCATTTCTCTTCATTCCGATTGACTTCCATAACTGGTAAACCGTGATAGACAAAATGTACTTCACAAAACATATAAGTCCCGTTAAAGCACACAATTTAGGTCAAATAAATAAATATATTATGCAGCTAATGCAGTTAACAATTTCCGAGATGTTACTTGTTATTAATTACTATTGACAAATCACGACTGCTTAGCAAGTCATCTCTACAGAATAGGTATCTCAGCTTCACCAATATGTGTCCTGTGTAACGATCCAGCAGAAATGAACGAAGACCACTTGAAGACCTGTGAAGCATTAAGATCAGAAGAAGCTACAGTTCAAAAGTATTGGAAAGCACGAATGCTAATGGCTTCATTGCCAAATGCAAGGCACTAGAAAACAACAACAACTTGTTATTAATTTGAATTTTCAAAAACGTATACATGTTTACTTTTTTCTCAAAAGGAATCCATTATATATTCGCCTTTTTTTAATTCTCCTAGTCATGCAAAGAGAACGGAATTTCAAAGCTGTCAATATGTAATAAATGATTTCTGCGAATGTTTATCTCTATTAACGTGAAGTAGAAGAATAAACGTATGTAATAATAACTTGTTGGCGGATGAGTAGTGGAAACTCATATGAATGTAACACATCACACTTTTAGGATCGATTTCTATAGTGGAGTTTCTTAGACCTATCCTCTGTCTTACAAGTTAAGATATCTGAACTTAGGGAGAAAACGGAGACACATACTAAGGCTATGTAAAAATATTGTGACGCGGCGGCCGAACGGGTAGAGGTACCAAATGGTCGCTATCTCACACCTCTGCTTGTAAGCGCGGGCAGAACAAAGGTCGATTCCAGACAGCACGAGAAGCTTCGAGAACGTCTATTTCCAAAGAAATTGATAATACCTAATTCACGGCTACATAAGCGAGTCAGTGTTGAGCCAGCTAACGTTGAGAAAGGTTTCAGTAACGAAGTGTTGAACCAGCCGATTTTGAAGCAGTTTTAGAGTTGAGCGCTGGAACTGTTTTAGACAGTTAATCGTCGGAGCTGTTTGTGTATAGTGAGCAGTATTTGTGTCAAGATTACGATTGTACAGAACAGTTGTGCTTGCTGTGCAAATCTCGCTCTACTTTTTCTCCTGCACAGATCGTACGGCATTAGAATCCCATAAATTACTTTCAAAACCCGCTAGTTTTCAAGAAGAAATATCCGTATTTTAGCAAGCGTAGATATTATCACTGGTCTTCAAATCAAGAACCTTCCAGCTATTGACTGCAGGATTTGCAATGTATTTATTTACCTTGGTAGAAGTTGAGTCCATGAAATCTCTTCCACTCTACCAGGCAACACAATAACAAACAATAAACATACAAAGGACTAACAAAGAGAGATAAACATTAAAATGAGAAAAGAAAAATTATAACCAAAATGCTTTTGAGCAGGATATACACACGGGTAAAAACAATGTCACTGTAGCTAACCATCCTGATAAGTTCCCCGGAACCCTCAAGGTTAATGTTCGCTACCTGGTTGCGTTTATAAATGATTTCTCTCAAAAGGAATTACTAACGGCCTACTTCTCTGTAAAATGTGTTAACCTTGACTTCTTGCATCTTACATTCATTTTACTTACAAATAATACATAATTAAATAAATAACCAAATAAGTAAATAAATAAACAAATAAAAATAAATAAATAAATATATAAACAAATAAATAATAAATGAATAAACAAATAAATCTAGCCTGAGAAATCCCTTAAGGGCAAAGGCCTCTTGACGTTTGCGGGGATTACATTATTGTTATCATTTCTTTGTCTATCGTTTCCTTAATTAATAATTTATTTGTTTCCATCAATAATTACGGTACCTATCGAATTTTAATAAAGTAGTCTGTTTGCGACTTCACGTGTGCTCTCGGTAACTTTTAACAGTGTGTATCCAAAACATACCAACATAATTGTATGGCGCGACAGCCCTTGAAGGGCACACAACAGAAGTGGGAGATCAACCACCAACCCGTAGAGGAGATCTTAGTGAGAACAAACCTAGAGGGATCTGAACCACCGACCTCTTGTTCATTAGTCTGTGTCTTAATGACATCTGCCACCCGTTTCGGTGCACCTATTGTTGCGATTTTATAAAGAACAGCTATTTCTTCTATGAACCGTTTTTAATTAACTTGGGCAGTCTGGGTTTCGAAATATGCATATCATTATCGTCATTATGTAGTACAGCTACTGCGATTTAAAATTGAATTTATTAGTTATTGACTCAGTACAAAAGCCAACAATAGATTTTGCCGCAAGATTAAGAAGTTAACATCTAGATCTGGCGGGAAGCCCGCTAAGTTGGCAATCGTGGGACTGCGTTCTCTTTTGCATAGCGAAAAAGCGTTAATTAGGAAGCGTGGTAGTTTAATCTGTTTACGTTACGTTTCTAGAGGAAAAGGAAAGTTAGTAGAGTTGTACACCTGGCCACTAGAGGCGTGCTGGAGAAGCTTTCTTTCAGTGTATTGCTGCATGTGCACCAGTGCGGAAGCTAAGTTGCTGCAGTGCGATCCCTCATCCGCTCCGCTCGCTGTGTGGATGGAAAGGCAAACCTGATGACAGTGACACACTTAATGACGTTGCCAGCTCTCGTGTATTAAAGGTAACGTTACTCCATCACAATAATAATGGAAGGCTTTAACAAAACTCCCCAGGTGTCACCTTAAAATATATTACTCTCCTCCCAACTATTTTACTGTATTGCAAGAAATGAGCGCAATAGAAATGTGCATGTTATTTTGTGTATTTTGCTGTAATAAGCAAAGATAAGCAAATATTCCGCCTTAGAGCACATTTTGTTTTTATCTATTTTGGAGAGCCAAACTTTTTAATAAATACATTAACAACAGAAAACATGTCATTGCTATGATAACATAGTGCTGCATATAGAATTATCTTCTTAAACTTAATGACATCGCTCAAAAAGATCAGCAAATTACTTTTTAAGTGTTTTCCACCACATAATTGTAGGTACTGGAAATTATATGCCACCCAAAAATATGCATTTTTTAAAAAAAGGTCAGCGTATGGAAGTGTGTGTGTCTGCCTGTGTATGGAAAATATAACTCAAAAATGAATATTCAGACAAATATTTAACTAGGTTCTTGAGTTCAGCATCTTGAAACGGTGTAGCAATATCCAAGAAAATATCCTACACCAAATTACTCTTTATATGGAAAACGTTTCATATTTTATTTTTCAAAAATAATTTTAAGAATTTTGATTAAAATTCCATTTGTTTGAGTTATTTCTATGGAAAAAAGTATATATGCCAAAATTTCTGTAATGACATAAGTCCTGTTCATTTTGAATGAATTTCATACTTTTCATTTTACTGGTAAACCATAAGATATTGAAGAAAACATAATAAAACATACATAAAATATAGTAGAATGTGTAGATAAAAACTTACTATACTTTCGTTAAAACTCTAAATTTATGTCCTAATGTTTTTGTCCAAGGTATTCGTTTTGAGTGGTTTGAATTTTCTAATTATTTGTATAATTTTTAACTGGTCATCATTCACTAGTTTCTCGTGACGACATACAAATAGTATGACATTTCAAAGTCATCTTATAGCGATCGCTATTTAAAAATTAACTGTCGCTTAATCTTTCATTTTTACAACAAATATGCTTTGAAACTGATTTCTCCTTTAGCAGAGACATGTATGACATGTCTAATAGTTTCTTGAAGTCCATCATACATGGCATCTTATCGTTGACATATGTCGTAAACCTATGCCAACTGTATGGCATATTTCCCGAACTTTTTAAACTGGCTAAGGTATGCCCAACCTATAAAAAAGGTGAAAGATCCAATCCTGCTAGTTTTAGGCCCATTTCAGTAATACTTCTTTTTCTGAAGGTTTTGGAACATGTTATGTTTATCCAAATGTATACGTATTTTGAATCTAATGGATACTTCAGCGAAAATCAATTTGGGCTTAGAAAAGGTAGAGCCACCACCGATGCAATCAATATGCTATTATGTGAAATTTATAGCAATTTTGATAACAGGTTAATCTCAAATATATTGTTTTGTGATTAACGAAGGCTTTTGATTGCATCGATCACAACTTCATTATTTCCAAACTTGGGCATTATGGTATTAAGGGTAGTACTTTGAAAATGTTTCAATCTTATCCCTGTAACAGGAAACAGGTTGTTATAATAAATGACTCACGCTCTGAAGAAGCATGTATAAACTATGGAGTACCTCAGGGCTTAGTTTTGGGCCCGTTACTTTTTCTAATAACAATCCATGATCTACCTACACATATATTAATGAACTATTAATTATATGTGGAGATAACACTTTTGTAATGAAAAAAAAGAATATTAATGCCTTACAGAAACTTACTACAGACACATTGAATAGTATTTCACAGTGGTTTATTGCCAATGGTTTCATTTTAAATAATGAAACGATCGAAACTTTGACTGTGTCTGAATCCTAACATTAATAAACTAAACCAAATTAATGAGTATAAAAGTTTAGGTTTAGTCCTATACTCTACTTTAACATGGTCCAAACATTGAATTTATTTCAGCAAGATTATCAAGAGTTCTGTATTTATTAAGAATTTTAAGTTACAATGTTCCTCCCGTGTATTCAAGTGCCTATATTGCCTTTTTTCAGTCTGTACTTTATTATGCTTTGATATTTTGGGGTAACTCAAGTCATACAACAGATGCGCTAATCTTACAAAAAAGGCTATAAGAATTTTGTTTAATAAATCTAAGACTGAGTATTGTAAGCCTCTTTTTATAACAGTAAATTTATTAATTTATAAACTTCTATATTTATGATTTAGCAATATACACTTGGCAGAGGAAAGATACATTTAAAAAGTTTGTGAGAAGCATATCCATAATACAAGGAGCAATATGAATTTGAATATTCCTAATTATAGATTAAATAAGATGGGTTCAAGTTAGCTAATAATGGGCCAAAAGTTATGCAACAAAATACCATTTGAATATCACACGTTACCACTTCCTATTTAAAAAAAAAAGGATCTATAAATGACTAGTTTGAAATCCGTTTTATGTTATCTACCATTATTTAAATATGACAAATGTTTCTTTTTAAATATTTTTTTATTGTGACAATGCCATCGTCTGTATGATTTAAGGTTCAATAAAATTACAGTTACAATTTGCAAGCTTTGCAATTAAGGTGAAATTAGATAAAAAAACTAAATCTCGTAAGAATTTTTTTTAGAAGACATAAAAAGAACTATAGGGAGTATAGAATGAGATAGAGTATTGAATGTGGCACATTCAGATTTTAACTTTTTGGTAGGCTAGGCAATGAAGTTGCTTAAGACAAGCGTCTTTCTAATATTTTGTTATGGCACAGGTATACGTGCTTGTTTCGATTTGTTTACATTGGACAGCATGAACTTGTCTAGATTACCCATTAAGGTACTTTGAAACGATATACTTAAGCATTTTCGAAGTTCAGTGAAAGATCTTAGGTATCCATATTCTCATTGTCAATATCAGTGTTATGAGATAGGACATTAACTTTTAATATTACACGACTCTTACCTTCAGCGTCTGGCCAGCATCAGAACACAAAGACAAATAGTGTAATGGTTCATTATGATACACATTCATTGTTTTCCCCGTGCCTAATTTCGCCGCGCGCGCTGTTTCCTGATGTTACGCGGGCTGCTAGCATTTCCTGCTTCTTTGCGCGCTCTTTTTTTACCGATTAGAAACCACACAATCCTGAGCCGTTATACCTGTTGCAGCGCATGTTACAACTCCTTATGCAAAGGAAAGGAGACAAGATATTTGCTTAACTAGATGATGGAGCTTAGTGGGAAGATATTAGTATTCAAGCAATAACCACGAACACAGAAGCAAATGGCTAGGCAAACCACATGCTTCATATGGCGACTGTTTGTTTAGTTAAAAAATTCACAACGTTTAACATATTGATTTTCTACCTTAAACTGTGTATGTTTATAAGGGTGCTTGTGTGAATGAAGCGGTTTTTAAATGATCTAATAGTAGGTTTCAATAGACGCATATGTTAAAAACAGTACTTTCAAAATGTTCCATAGAAATAAAAGCAAAAAGCAGAAAAGAAAGAAAGGATGGGAACAACTTAGACCGTTTATTGCTATTTTTCTTTGACTTAACGCGTATTTTATTCAATTTTCTGGCTTATGCTGGCTTGTACGATTGACTTTTTAAACCTTGTATGGTTTGTTCTTCATGACCTTATTTTACGTTTATCTATAAGATTTTTATGCTGAATCCTTACATTTAATCAATGTTAACAGTGATTTGCAAAGCCCTCTGAAACGTAACATTGGACAAAAATCTAACATTCACGGGATTGGGTATTCATATGTAAGTATACTCGGATGTTATTTACAATTTTCCTTAACATCCTCCTGACAAATTACAAATTCTGGAAATATTGTGTAGCACATATGTTGGTATGCTCTTTCAGGGATGTAAGAATTATCGGAATTGTTAAGTAATTTCAGATAAGTCACAATAGATGAAAATTTAAACATTTTAGTATATCTTTGGTCCCACTTGCTGTAACGAGGGAGGGGCTTACTAGGCGTTGCTAAGCAACCGCCCCTCTCCAAGCCTAATTCTAATGCTTGTAGGAATTTTCAATCTGGCTTCCTACAGCGTGGGTTACAAGGCCTGCTAATTTTCGTATTCTATTGTGCTGCGAATTTAAAGTATTTGCACTCCGTGTCTTTCTCGCATACTTTACAAGTGAGATTAATGATTTGGTTATCCATTTTATTAAAACACCATTATCGTCCCTTTCTTTTGAATAAAAATGTGGTCTAAAGAATAAAAGACATACAACACATCTGAATATTATACAGAGGGATGGAAGCCAAATAAGAACTTCCCAGTCCCAATGCTACTCACAGCAACTATAATGAACTGTAAATTATATTGCTATGTTTGCATTTCATTTGGAGGAGAAAGCGAATGGGATGAATTGGCATAAGTTGTGTAAACTTTTTTCATACAAGGGCACGAAAACATCAAGTTTATAAAAGAATATAGTGAATATTGAGCGTTTTCGTCTTCTTAGAAAATATAGAATAGAGTATTGCTTATCAGAACCACCACAACGAATCAGTACGTCGCAATAATCGATTTACTGAAGATTAATTCAAGTGGTGTATTACCTAGGGAAACGAGAACTTCTATTCGAGGGCACGACGTGAATGAAAACTTTTCTAATAAAGACAATTATTGTCTTGAATGGCTTGGGCACGAAGAACAGTTCATAAGAGATAATTTGGAGTTCACCTGAGGATTTAAAGGAACTTCCAATAATATTCAAAATGATCTTATTGAATGAATAACCCAGAAAATAAATGAAGAAAGATATCATAGCTTGTGGAATTTAAGCACATTTGCAGTAGACACAGGGATCGTGTCAGTAATGTATTTGCTGCCAGAAAAGAATGTTGTATGAAATTAGTCTTAAAAAAACCGAAGGCAAGCCTCAGACTCCCCAGTCAGTTATGACTAGCTTAGCCACTGATTTTGTGTTGAGCCAGCCGCCATTAAATTTTGCGACAGCTTTAGGTATGTGAGTTTCCAATTATTTGCTCGTTTGTTTGCTGATAGACTTAACATGAAATTAATTGTCATCTAACAGTTAATAAAAATGGTGCTAAGCTTACATATCTAGATATATGCAGAATCATTTAGTTTTCTAAACCTGTGCAATACAATTCCACTTCATCTGAAGATTAATGAAATTCCCTTCTTACTTTATTGCATATAAAGTTTGCGGTTGTAGAGCTGGTTCGAAGTTATAAATTCTTAGATGTATGCCTGTGCTTAGACAGTCGCAGGTAAAATTAGTTATCCAAGAAACGTATATTTTCAGGTTAACTGGTCTATCTTAAATGTAGCTCACTATTTTATATGCAAAGGTTAGTTTCTGTTATTTTCAACTGTTGATCCAGCGTAATTCCTTACTTAAAGAAATGGCGACAACCACTCTTTAGGTAGATGTACGTTGTTTCAGACGCTGGTATGAACGTAGTATGAAATACATTTTATAGATTTATAAATTATTTGTAAACTGTTGAGCCACTGCTTATAAAAGCACACATTCAACTGATAGATATTTGCTCCACTCAAACACTACAAAGTAGTGCAGTAAAACCTTAAAAATAAATAAGTAAAAAAAGAATACAGTAATTTATATAATTCTTTCCAGAGTTCTTTCTTATATTTCGGTTTCTAAAGAACTTATTTTTTGCGCGTTTAACAGCTCTTATTGTTGTCGATAAGATGACAGACGACCCGAAAATTATTTGCGCAAGAAATTATCAGACCGTAAAGGCAAGGTAGAATGTCCAGAAAAAAAAATGCCAACCGAGAATCGAACTCTCATTCTGCAAGTTTGAAAACATCATGTTAACTCCTCGGAAAACAATTACTGCTTGTAGAGTGAAAAAGTTGCCCCTTTGTCACATTTTTAAATCACATAGAATCTAAGAAAATGTTCGCATTATGTTGAAATTTCCTCACTTCAAACTGAAAAATTAAATAAAAATGGAACGTTAGACTTCAGCAGTTATTTTCCACTTCGTGTTTACCGATATATGCCGGGATAAGTGCAAAGTTAGGACATTTTAGTTAATAGCAAAATAATACATCTTACAGCATTTGTTTCACGCCATCGCACTTGAATATTTACATTTTTTCTATCATTGTACACACAGATCACAGATGATATGAGGATAGTTTCGTCTCAGAGTTTTAAAATAATTTCTATAAAATAAGACAGGATACGTTTCGGGTATTTATATCATCGTATAATCAACGACACAACTACATAAACGTTCAACATAGATTCAATTGTTTAATGAAATTAATGAATTGAGTACCTACATAGTGTGGAACAAGTTATATTACACGCATACTTATCTCAAAATCCAATATTTTTCTTCTCCAGGATAGTGAACATCTCAATCATAAGGAATTGGATAGCTTATTTTAGTAGTTCCGCAAATAATTAACACATCATTGAAAAAAAGTAACTTAGGCACTGTTGACTTAGTGCAATACAAAACATATATTTATGTTGGAGTACTTTTTAATTACAACTTAGGCAATTATGCTATTACTGCTTCTTTCAATAGAAGTGTCCATAGGTTAAACAGCTATATCTTCCTTGATAGTGTTATGCCGAACTTCTTTTACGATAGGTTAATGAAGAACTGCTTGCCAAGCAGCCAGCTGAACACGTTTTTCCCTCGCTGCTTTCTTCATCAGTGTTTTAAATAAGCCTGCAAATGCTAAGAACTATTGAATAATAATAACAACAATAATGCTTTGTCTCCACATGTTTTATCAGTATAAACGATAGACACCTTTGTGTATATCGGCATTGTTTATTATAGCTTTGAAAACTGTTCATAGCTTATACCTGCAATAAAATACCCAGCAATGGATTATTAATTACCCTGGAAACTATTTCATGTAGGTGTTGAGAACACTCATAGATAAATGAACTCAACAACATTAGGATAGCATACACATATCAGTATCTATTGAACTTCATTTAGCTGTTGGTTTCTTATACCAGCATTAAAATCTCCAGAACGCTATCTGCAGCTACTCTTAAATACAAAAATATTAACTCTTAGCAGAAGTACTACTCGCACGATTTATCTTGAGGTCTCAGAAATCGTTATTGATTACGGCTTTTCATGTCGTTTACACAGTCGTAATTATAGCATAAAGGGCCGTTCGAATCCCAGCAACTATAGTCAAATGTGCCTGTGGTAAAGGAAGGGGTAGGCCCAAGTAAAATAATCGGTGTAATGGCACGCTTGGAAGTTGACGGAGTTATATTTGACTGTAGTTGCATGGAGGTCGCTTTTTCTCTAAAGAGAAAACACTACAGATTTATTACAAAAATTCAATATTACTTTCTCTGGTAATTATTATTTATTTATGCCAACAAGCTTACTGCTGGTATTTTTAAACACACAAGTGATGTGTGGGCAATGTTTAAGAGGTGGAATCACAACTGAAAAATCCGGCTATGGCATTGAATTTTTCAGTCCTGATTCCACCTCTTAAACATTGCCCACACACGGCTTGTGTGTTCAAAAACACCAGCAGTAAGCTTCTTGGCATAAATAAATAATAATTACCATCTAAGGGTTACTTAAGCCCGAGACATAAAGTACTTACAATTGTAAGTCGCCCTTGGGGTATTTATCTCTGATGTGAGATTCCCTTGTGGTCTAACCGGGAAAAAGTACAAATCAGCTGGGGAATTTAATGTACTGGCAAGTTGGCCATGGTGGTTAAAGCAGCCGCTCGATAAGCGGAAGATCCATGGTTCAAATCCCGTCTATGGCATTGAATTCAGTCCTAATTCCACCTGTTAAACATTACTTTCTCTACTGATAAATAGAAGGAAGTATTGTATTCCACCCATAAATTCGATGTCGAGATTTCACCGGAAATATATGTTTTGAGACCCCGACAATTTACAATATGTAGTCCGTAATGTTAGACAATATGAGCATATACAGGAATGAGTTTATTCTCTGGAAAATAAAGTCCTGTTAGTGAGTGGAACGTATTCTAAGACTGTTCTTGTCTATTATCACGCGCTACACACGATAGTTGAAGCCTGGGAATTCCGTTCCTGCTCGCTTCTCTTAAAAGCAGAACAAAGTTTACTCACACAACTGACTGGATTTACCCCGGTGCGTTCTGCAACTCTTTTAACGCACGAAGTGCTATCTACTTACCCCAACTAAGGGTAAAGTGGACCACCTGGTATATATTAATATTAACTTTGTGAAAAGTGAGTTAGTGGTCTTCATAGGTAAAGTTTATGGTGCATCTTTGACATTTGAAACCATGCTCCATCGCACCAGTTTGTATGTAGAACAAGGAATTATAAAGTAAATTAGATCGGAAAATTTCAATGTCACGGTCGAAATTTGTTCCACTGGCTCTCAGCTTACCGTCCCGATTATCAGTCATGCATCTCTGTTTTGAAAGCTTAAAAATTGGGCTACCACATTGGCAACATTCTTCATTTGTCCTTCATTTATGTAGCTGAATACCACGTTGTTGAGTTCTTTATGAAGTCTCAACATATTTTGAGTATGCTAGTCACCCTGGCTTGGAAATTCATATCCTTGTAATTAAAGAACTTCACCATAGGAAACTTATCTTAAGAGCTGATACATAGTTTGTTACAGTTATTTTGGCTGTACTTTTGAGCATGTAAATAAAGCGTTCATTTCTGTGGCAGCATATTGAATATAGCACATAAGTGAATGTATACTAGTAAGACGACGAGTCACGTTAAAATAGTAGGTACAGAGTAATTTTTCATAGCCACTGGAGCTGAAAACAAGATCACCTCATGAATGAGATACAGCTATACCACTTAAACCTTAATGTAGAGGAAGTGTTGTATTCACCCGAAAGGTCAATATCGAGATTCCATCGAAATTACCCATTTTGGAGTTCACTCCCTCCTCAAAACATTTTATTTTCTCTAACACTTCCTATAGTAAGGAGTACCTACTGTTTCATATCAAATTTTCGACATCGAATTTTACTGACATTTCAATTCTTATTTTGACTACCACATACCTAGTAGGTAGAGAATATATTGTTACATTCCACCCAAAAACTGAACATCAAGATTTCAGCGGAAATACATGTTTTAAGGCCCTTTGAACAAAACAAAATGTTTTAGAAGAAGGTTCATGTAAACCAGTGGCGGTTATTTCAAGTGAAGCAGGTGAAGAGGTTTTCACCTGAAAATAGCAGTACTCCATTTTCGTTAATGTTGGCATTATTACTGCCATTCTAACAGTTTAGTCACAAATTTCAACTGCTAGGAGTCGTAGCAGGGTCAGTGACCAACCCTTCTTTTGTTTGGAACTTACAGCCTGGCAGCCGGCAGGGAAAATTGGTGGGAGGGCACCCTGAGATCGGTTCCAAGGACAAGTGCATCAGTCAGAATTACGGAAGAAACTGCTGCACTAAACAGCTTGGTTGCTATGGCAACATGACGTCATGAAACGATGAACTACGGGGAAATAACACGGGCATGCACATGTTTCAGGCAAGCAAGAAATATTTTCACTTGGGTAGAGGCACAGAACACGGTAGAGGGGATGGTTTCTGTTTTCGCGCGCTTAGAAGATAGTAGTCGTGTACCTCGAGGAAGAGCTGGTGGTGAACTTAAAACGTGGTGTTTTAGATAACTGTGAACGGTATAATTTGCGAGTTTGCTAGACTCCAGTACTTTTAATATTTAAATTATGGAATATAAGTGTTTTGTTATGAATCCAGTGAACGATATAGTTTGCAATTTGCTAGAAACCCCATTTTCCAGGTGGAAAGATGAAGACAGGAAGGATGTTTTAAACTTTTGGTGGCCCACTGATATCATTGATATAGCCCTTAAAAGAGAGGATAAGAAAATAGAGAAGACTTATAACATTAAATTCAAAAGCTCTTGGCTCGATAACTCTTTTTGGTTATGCAGTAGCCGTAGTTTGCATTCGCTATTCTGCTGGCCTTGTTTACCTTTTAGAAACAAAAGTAATGTGTGGGACAAAGAGAGATTCACAGATTTCATTAATATATCCCGTTCCCTTCACAAAATCAATGATCCGGAGGGACATTTAAAATGTAAATTACAACTAAACGCTTTTGAAAGAAGAAGGGAAAAAAAAAAAAAAAAAAAAAAAAAAAAAAAAAAAAAAAAAAAGAAACAGAAACACAATAACTGACGCTCTTCAACATTGTATTTAGGTAAACAAGAGCTTGCATTCTGAGGTCATGTTGAGAGTGCGCTTTCGCTATGTCGGGGAAATTTCAAGGAGCTTGTGTACTAAGTCTATTAGAAATCCAAAAATTAAAAGTATATTCAGCGGTGATTCTAAATCTATACAAAATGAGGTGATTGGATGTATTTCGGAATACTTACAGACCTGAAATTAATGTTTCATATTTTTTCTGTTGAAGTTGACGACACTACAGATATTTGTCAACAGTCTCAGTGCTCTATCATCGTAAGATACGTGAATACAGAGAGCACATTGGTTGAACGATTTTTCGGATTTCATGATGTGAGTGTTGACAGGTCCGCAGAAACATTGTTCCTTTTGCTGCATGGTGTTCTTAAATAATTTAATTATGAACGTAAATTAGTTGCACAATGTTACTATGGAGCGAGTGTTATGTCAGGACATTTGAATGGACTTCAAAAAAGAATCAGGAACAATCCTCCTTCGGCAGTTTTTGTACATTGTTTGGCTCACCGTTTAAATTTAATTTTAAAACAAAGCTGTATATATTTGCATCCGCCATGTTTATTTCTCTCGCTTACTATGTGATCTGTCATATGTATTGGACCAAAATGAATCATAGTGTGACAGTTTCTTTTGTGTCCAGCTCCATTGGATACAAAAAGTTTGGTAAAAAATGTTGGACCGTGGTACACCGGCTTTGCATTGTATTTTCAGCATGCTTAAGTGAACTTCTTCACCTATTTTGTAAGGCCGCCACTGATGTAAACTTGGTATTTAAGTTCAGCATCTTCCAAGGATGTGACTCCAAGATTTTCAAGAAGGTCCTCTCAATTCAAGTTACATGTTACATTGAAGCATTTTCGTTATTTTTTATTTTCTAAGAAATGGTCTAACGATTTTGATCTAAATACCATACGATTAAGGTATTTGCACGTCAAATAAAATGTGTATCTCGAATTTTCTAGGAATATCCTATGATGTCCTGTCATCTGCGAATGATTTTTCTGTAAAGGATAAATCGTGAGAGACAGACCAATCTTGTTACACAAAAGGTATGTAAATGTAAAATGTAAACCCCGCGCGACAGCCCACGAAGGGCCAAGGCCTACCGCCCAGCCGCTGCGTCCCCCACCTCTGCCCACTACAGGCGTCATTGGTGAGGTGCAGTACTGGAGGGTGGGACGTGGTCAGCGCCCCGAGCCCTCCCGGCCAGTTATGCGGTCTTCTCGACCTGGGGCCGCTACTTCTCCATCAAGTAGCTCCTCAATTGGTCCCCCCGGGACCTAACGAGGCTGAGTGCACCCCGTGCCAGACCTCCCAGAGGGGATAAAATCCCCATGCTGGTACCGGGGATCGAACCCGGGTCCTCCGCGCCACAGGCAAGCACGCTGCCAGCTGCGCTACGGAGGCGGCCACACAAAAGGTATACATCTCGTTATTACACTGTTTATGAAATATATTTTCTTATTTTTTGTGCGGTTAACCATTTCCGATACATTGATTTGAATTTTTAATCTCTTACATCTTTCTAAAATGAAAATTCCTTATTGTTGTCGTTTGCTCTTTTTCGTGATCATGCAAAAAGCATTAAACTTCAAAGCCGTCAGATAGCGATACGCTCTTTAAAAATCTGACAATCGTTTTACCTCTTGTATCGTACAGTGAAATGTGTAAATGTGAACTGAAACTTTAAACTGGATTGACAAAAATTAGCTTGAACAGTAAGGTTTTGTAAGGATAGTTTGTAGAAGGGTGAGAGGAAAAATTCATATTAACGTCAGATTTTTTTCAGAAAAAATGTTGCTCTTTGTGTGTGTGTGTGTGTGTGTGTGTGTGTGTGTGTGTGTGTGTGTGTGTGTGTGTGTGTGTGTGTGTGTGTGTGTGTGTGTGCCTTGCATGTGTATATTTCTGTCTGTGAACAGCATCTCTCAAAAACCAAAAGCTGGATGAATACCAAAATTGGTTTTAGGATCGGCATCTTCAAAAATTACGGCATGAAGATTTTCATTAAAATCCTCATCCTAAATTACCCAGAAGAGGAAAATTGTTCGTTTTCTCCTCAGAAATAGCTCTGACGATTGTCATTTAAATACCTACTAAATGCTTAAGACATTTTCTTGATTGATAAAATGAAATTTATTGAATTTTATGTGCATAACCTGTGAAGGTTTCTTCATTTTGGTCGGAACTTTGTATACTTTTGTATAACTATTAAGGCGCAAGAGATAGAAAACTTACGAAGAAATACTGCGGATCTAATTAAAAAATACGATTTATGTCAAATAACTTTTCTAGCGTCAGACTTTTTGAAATATTTGTTAACACGTGTTTAACTTTTCCCAGGCTGAATTCTCACGCAGCATAACAAAGCATCTTTGAAAATATTTGATTCTTCCTTTTTGTCGCATGTGTTCGTTAGTAGCAAATGTTTATGATGTGCGAAGAATGGCGTTTTGTTTACTATTTTTGCTGTATCAGTCATGCAAGCACATTTATATTGCTTAATTTGAAATTATTTCTTGTGAGTAACAAATATGAATAGAGGAATAATTTTGCATGTGAATACTGTAATATATAAGGGCTTGTATGACGTTTTAATAGTATAAAATCGTGTGTATGACACGTCAGGTATGTAAAGGACTGGTTTAAATAAATTTGAATAAATTGCTCATCATCAAGTCGAGCAATGCGCAAGAGATAGGCAGAGTAATTATACAATCAGTTATAATGATGAAAATATAATCAAAAACTTAGCGAATAGGCGAATAAATGGAAAATATATGTGAATCGAATGTGAGTGAGTGAGTGAGTGAGTGAGTGAGTGAGTGAGTGAGTGAGTGAGTGACTAGTTGAGTGAGTGAGTGATTGGGTGATTGAGTGAGTGAGTAGGTGAGTGAGTGAATGAGTGAGTGAGGGAATATGAGAGTGTGTGAGTGAGTGAATGAGTGAGTGAGGGGATATGAGAGTGTGTGAGTGAGTGAGTGAGGGAGGGAATGAGTGGGTGAGTGAGTGATTGGGTGATTGAGTGAGGGAGTGAGTAGGTGAGTGACTGAGTGAGTGAATGAGTGAGTGAGTGAGGGAGTGAGTGAGTGAGGGAGTGAGTGAGTGAGTGAGTGGGTGAGTGAGTGGGTGGGTGAGTGAGTGTGTGGGTGAGTGAGTGAGTGAGTGAGTGAGTAGTGGAGTTTAATGGATCCTGAGAGGTAGCTATATTGCTACAAACCTCCTTAGAAAAAGAGGTTTAGTCGATAGCAGGATGGATGGGTCAGAGGAGGGGAGTAGAGGAGGAAGAAGAAGAGGAAGAAGTGTTGGATCAGGGCTACCAAGCCACGCTGAGCACTGGGTCAGATCAAAAAGGCAAACCTCTTCTCGTCGTGCGGTGCATCCTGTTAGCCACATTACTGCATTCTTCTGCGAATAAAGAGAAAGCGGATTGCATTGATTACATCATCTCAACCAAAAAGGAAGCTGATTATCTATGTGACCACACTAGTTCCCGTGCATTCCATCAGAGTAAATACGTAATTTCATAGCAGGAGGGCAACATTATGCGTCACACCAGGGAGAAAAAGAATATCTCAGTGGTTTTTGGTGGTTCTATCAGTGGTTCACACCTCGAAAAGGAGTGGAAGATAGGAGAAGACATAAGTCCTCCTTCCACATTCCGCTCGCTGACAATCGTTCCTTTATCTTACATAAGTAACTGAGTGTTTTTTGGGAAATCAATGATTACGTCTTCTGCGTGGCCACAGTGTGGCCAATCTAACAATGGATCACCAGATGCGCCTTTGCCTGAATAGGGTCTAAAGCACGTAGCAAAAGTCACAGCAGAAACTTTGTTGCTCGTTTTAAGGCAACGTGTCTGTGAAATTCGGTAACAAATGTGAAAATTTCAAATTTTTTTGCTTTTTGCTTTCTTATTGCATTTATAACTTCTACCTTACTACGCGACTGAACTTTCAACTTCGTTTATCTCATCTCTTTTTACAGTATTTTACAGCATTCAAAATATTCCTTGGAGCACAGTTTAAACTTTATTTGCTTGGAGTTTTCAGCAGAGCTACAGGAATAATTATGGATTTAAAAGTTGTTGTGCACCAGGCAAAAATATAAATTAGTTCAGTTGAAGCTAGTTATTTTCCGTAACTGACATCGAAAAAGTTAAAAAATGCAATTATATATATATATATAATATTTCTCTTATACTAATTGCAATTAAGAAATGCCTGCTTAACAATTTATTTGTGTTTGTATGTTGTACCCAAATTAAAATTTTTGGGAGAAATTCTATAAACCATAGGGTCTAAGGAGAATGTCATATTACCATATAAAAAGAATGAATTATGAATAACTATTTTTAGGTTCTGAGAATATGGTAAAAAAGCAAAAGCAATCAGAATAACTTTCATTGATACATTTATTATCTGGAGTATTATCTAGAGTAAGCAATGTCAAATATATTTCACTGTGTTTGAAGTCTAATCTTTGACAATCTACGAGAATTGTATTCACGTATGATTGGGAGTCAACCGTTGACTCGAACGTTCTTGGATTCTACTTTAAGATAAATTATACGAGAAAGAGTTATAGGCCCAATTTTTTTCGAGTTCAAACACTTGACGTTATATGCTCGAGCCAAGTAAATTTTAAATCACCCTATTATTTCACAATTTTGGCATTAAGCAATGGACCTAAATTACTTTAATTTTGTGAGACTAGTTTTGATTCGTTTCAGTGTTCTCACTGATTTCCTTCTCTATTTTGTATTAAATAAATTCAACACAAATGTCCAGTAAACTAAGGTAAATTAAAAACAAGAATTATTAAAATCGTCTCGCATATCGTCAATGAGTTTTGCCGAATTGTACTAATAGGTATTTAGAGTGCTAGTTAGTTATCCTAATTTTTTAACATGCTGTCTACAGTATTTTATCTACGTTAAAAGTATTTTAGTATATTCGATGAAATTTATTTATTACGGAAACGATGTGTTTAGAGAAAGAGTCTTTGGGGAAGAAAACAGGATAGTTAACATTGTTGTTATATTCTATAATTTTGGATTCTACAGTGAGAGCCAAAAACATCAGAACCACTGCGCGGTGTTTTCCACTGTGAAAACGGAAACAATAACAGCAGCTGATGTACACAAGGTCACGCGGATTACTTATTTTACTCTGCTCTGAAAGTGCAGTGTCATGCAGTATTGAGCTGACGCTGATATCAAGTAACCGAATTACTACCAATGTGCTTTATTATTTAGTCCTGTACTTAGTCACAAAGTGTATTATGGTTTAGCATTTGTTTTCTACTGCACAGTGTGTAGGTATTTATTTATGATTCGTATGTGTTAACTCAGTTCGCCAAGTGGAAGTGCAAGTCGCAGAAAGATTTCCAGGTGTAAAAGTTCCCGACCGTACAACAATCCATAAACTTTACAATAATTTTCAGACCACAGGAAGTGTTCAGGCTTAGAGATCTAAAAGATGACGTACGGTTCTTCCCGAGAAACATTAGACGACATCGAACATCGTTTGGAGAATTCATCCAAAAATCGCTTACGTGTCTTTCACAACATGCAGGCATTTGTTATGGCTCTTTGCAAAGAGCTACTAAATTGTTCAAGTTAAAACCATATAAAATAACTGTGGCACACGCTCTTTAACCAGGTAATCCTGTAATTAAGCGCACGTTTTGTGAGTGGACCCTCAATAGTGTATGCAAAGGCGAAATTGGCCCGCACTTAATATTTTTCACGGACCGGACTTGGTTCCACCTTCATGGATATGTGTATACACAAAATAATCGTTATTGGAGCTCTGAGAAACCTAATATTGTTCTTGAAATACTCCTTCGTGACAAAAACATTGGTGTACGGTGCGCCATTAGTGGAGAAAGAGTTATAGGCCCAATTTTTTTCGAGTCAACGGTTGACGCCCGACTATACGTGAATACAATTTTGCCCTCTTTTTTAGAGAATTAACCGACAGGGAACGTGATTTTGCCTTTTTTCAACAAGACTCTGCAACAGCTTATACAGCCAATCTTTCGTTGAGAACATTTGAAAGTGCGTGTCAGGACAGAATTAGTAGAGATATGTGGCCCCCTTGGTCACCCCCTGCGATTTCTATCTCTGGGGTAACTTAAAGCATAAAGTGTACAAGACAAACCACATACCCTGGAAGAATTAAAACAAAATATCCGCCAGGAAATGGCCAGCATTTCTCAACGTGAACTAGACTGAGTGATGGATAATTTTCTAAAGAGGTGCCAAAAATGTATAGACAACTACGGTGGCGAGTTTCAGTGTCTCCTTTAATAACATTGGCAAGTGAAGCCTTTAAAAGTAGTTTTAAAAATGTTGTATGGTTTCATTCGCGCTGTTCTAGGACAGTGGCAGTCGGCGACGAGCGCAAAGGACCCGTACAGATAAAACACAGTAGCCGGTTCGGAGTCTTTTGGATCACCCGTTAGTTGCATATGTGAATTTAGAGCAAAAATGAGTGAAGAAGGTGATTTCCGCGGTTGATCAGAAAAAAAGCTTTAAAAGCAGTCCAAGATGCAACTATTAATATACTTCCAGAAAAGTCAAAGAAAGTTGATGTAGTTCAATTACAGGCAAAGTTTGAAAAACAATACTTCCGATAACAGAGAAAATGTGTCTGCAATAAGAATTACAAATTTTAATGACTCTAGTATTACAATAACTATCAATTAGGGATGAACGTTTTTGTTTTAATGAATATTATTATCAAGAAAAATAAGATATAGATGATCATCATTAAGTGTATTTTATGTCTTGATAGCGCGCTTTTTGTTAGAATATAAAGCATAGTTTTGGTCCCTATTAAATACAAACGAAAACAACATTGTGGTTGTAAGTGCATAAATATATATTTCGTGACTCATGGTATTATTGGTGTATTAAAGCTACCTTTTCCAAGTGTTTAAAATTAACTGTATCTCAACATTTCAGCAGATAATACGAGTTAGTCTATTGGGCCATTTAACACCCAAAAAGCATATAAGTCGTTCACAGATTAATTTCTGTGCCATGGATAATGCTAATTCGTATAGGTCTATATACAAATGCTGCAGTGTCCCGATCATCAAGGCTATTAAAGGAAGTAGTTGGAGATGGAGCAGCAATGTTTTCGTTGTAAATCATTTGTACGTTTTAATATTCTCACTAACCCATTGCCAAGTATTTAACTGTTATATTTCTGTTGACGAAAACTAGGTGGGTATTATTTAACTGTAAAGCATTAAGCCAATTAGTATTTATTCTTTCAGATTTATGAATACATTTTATAATACAGTATTCAAGATCCGCGTGGTCAGTCTCATTGGATGACTGATGATTTAAATAAATCATGCCTTTTTGTTGTGCAGTTTTGCATTCCCATTTCTGTCCTTCAGTACTTTTACCTTTCCAGATGTGTATCCTATCGCAGTGTTTCCGTTTTATTTATTTTTGTCATTTCCGCTAGCATACTTAGACTTAACCTTCCTTTGTTTTGTTAGTATCTCCTTTCATGACTTTCTTTCCGGCTATTTGTCCTTTACCAGTGCTCGTCCCGCCTCCTGGGTGTATTATCTATCTCTTTCTTTACTGTAAGAAACGCTATGGAGCGCAGTACTTTCTCCCAACTTGTCCTTCCTAAAGGTAATGAAAGTCAAGCTATTGCATTCTCTCTACGCGCATATCAACACCGAGATGCCATCATTTCCCTAAGGTTGCTGTAATATTCGTGATAGCGTTTAGCCACGCCGTGATAGCTTCTTTCGTTAACCGTGATTCTTCTTTGTTTTTAGACTTTACAGCACTAGTGTGTGGCATTTTAATAGCTGTGGTCTACCAACGGATTGCTTTATCGTAATGTATTCAAATCACTAGAATTTGAAAACTATTGCTCTACATATTTACGCATTTAAAACATCTATGTTACATCACTGAACATTACCTCCAGCAGCATGTGGTTTACATACTCAAGGTAGGATGGTCCATTAGAGGTTATCTTCTAAAAAGCAGCGGTTCCCATTTCGGTGAGACTTCGCTGGTTGACTATTTGTCATCTTAAATACTGCACTCTACCTTGGCGTCTGTGCTAATAAAATGTTCACATAACCTTCGTTCTTTAACAATAATTCTTTACAACCAGCAAACCGCCGCAGCAAAACGTTAACAAACGAACTTAAGAGGAGCTACAAAAACTCTAATTGTTTAAACTCACCGATAAAGACATTTAAAATGTATTTAATTACTTACTTACTAGCACAAATACAAACTGCCAGCTCGCCATTGAATTGTAGTGCATGGCTCGTGACGTCATAATATTGAACTCGTGGCTAACGAAAAAGACGGGCTGCGACGCGTTGTTGTTGTGTGTAGTGTTTAACGCCCGCTTTTACTACTACGGCACCACAGGCGGTGACACTGATACATGGAATGAAGATGGAGCACCGGTGGAATGAGATGGCGGGGGAAACCGGAGAACCCGGAGAAAACCCGCCCAGACGCCGCTTCGTCCACCACGAATACCACATGCGGGTCCCTGGGATCGAACCCGGGCCGCCTAGGGGCTGCGACGCGAATCGGATTGTGTACTATTATAATAAAACTGTACCTATTTCGTGTGAATTCAACGAGCAATTTTTTTTTTTTTTTGTTGTTGTTTAGAATATGGATGTATTAGACGATTTTGGTTTCACTTCATTGGGCCATAATTGAACCAGGAGAAATACGTCACTGCAGTTCGCGCCGTAGCCTTTCTTTTTCGTTAGCCACGATTCAGGCCTTAATCTCTCGTGGTGACTCTGCCCATGATACGTGGCCGTAGCAGAAATTTCATATTTCATTTAACCAATCGGTTTCCCTTTATTTTACCTCTCAGTTCAACATTACCAAGTGCTCTTAGTCATTTGCCATTCGCTGTTGGACAAAGAACCGTCTCTTACGATATGGACTCATTTACTTAAAGCAATCATTTTGTGCTAATACGCTCCAAGATTCCCATTAAAATAACTTTCCCTACTCCCATGAACAATCTGTACTTTATTGTAAATAGAGGAGCGCTTGACCCATCACGGCGAGAGTATTGTGTTTATTTATGGCTTGGTATAGGTGGCAAGGCACAGCCCCACTTGTTCGTAATTGGTATTTCGTTCTGGTTTCACTGGGTGGATTCACTCATGATGTAGCCAGCTTACGTTTTACATATGTGCTTGTCAAGAAAAGCGATAGCTGCTCAAAATTGCAACGCTCATAAATGGCTCTTAATACCATTGGGTCAAAATCGTTTCAGTTCCTAAGAAGCGTACTGCCTCAGCCAACTACTTGTCAAATCTGAACGAAATCCCAGAAGTGTTCGTTGTTACTTATGCGAAACATTGCAGTTTTTTTTTACTAACGCTTGTCATTCAAAGAATGTAAATAATTATAGGTATGCCTCATATAGCGACAGAGTCCAGAATATCTTTAAAAAGCAGTGCCACTCATTCCACCGATTGCTCCATCATCACCTTTCAAATCATCCACCTCACCTGCATTTCATATCATCCTCTTCCTCACTACCATACCTGGTGCTTGGCTGACCACCCGCTTCCAGGTCTTCACTCTGTCCGGTCCATATGTTCGTCTGCTCCCCGACAGGCATCTGACCTTATACACAGCCTTGCAATGTCCTGCATAAGGAGAGAGTAATCAGATAAAGAAGAAGAACAACAGATTGCGTTTATGTTTCCTACACAGCAGAACAGATGCCAATATGATACGCAATAAGGCCCCCCCCCCCCCCCCCCCCGTTTATGAACAAAGGTGAACTTAATTATTCAAATGCTTTACGTTTAGTTAATGTATTTTTTGTCATATTTATGGCGGTTATGTTGTCTGTTTCGTCTTCGCGTACTAGGAAAGGCGCACTGTATTTTGCAGACCGTTTTAGAATTAGAAAAAGGGAAATGCGGAAAAATGCTGTTTAGTGTGTAAATGTGGTTTAAGAAACATATATATTTTAGATAAGTATAGTTAATGAAATGTACTGAAGCACATATAAACAAGATTTGTCAGAAAAGCTTCACAACCTGGGAGGACAGTCATATAAACAAGATTTGTCAGAAAAGCTTCACAACGTTGGAGGAGTCATGACGCAGAATTTTAACTACCTTGGAAACTATCTGTTCTCTACCAACTCCCTCCCCCCACCCCTTTGAGATCATGTCCGCTTGTTAAGCTCTCGTATCTTCCAAAGGGTCGTGCACCACTGCATTAAAGCACTTACTATATATAACCTTGGTGATCAGGTGCACTTTCTCTCCTGGAGTGAGAACTTCACATGTTATAAAGGTGAGTCTTCCAAGAACATTAATGTTTTATTAGTTCCTATCATAATTATTGTTAATAACCTTACCGAAGTGTGTTTTCCCATATACTAGGTGGCCCACTTCACCCGGCATCGCCGTCAGTACATATCCCTTCATGCGTTAAAAGAGTTGCAAAATGCCACGGGGAAATTCTAGCCATCGAGAGGCCAGTGGCGTGTTCTGCCTCTCAGCGAACTACGTTATTTAATCCGTGATAACAGACAACAATAGTATAAACACCCGAAAAAGCCTCACTTTATGTACAGGAACTTTATTTTGCAGGGAATAGTCACTCCTGTATATGGTGCTATTGTCTAACGTTACGAATTACAGATAGTGAAGTGCAAGCATGAGGGCACCTGATGTTTCATTGGCATTTGTTCGTTTCTTATTAATGTTATTGTTGTATTTTATAATTATTATTATGATTAAACAATAATATTAATAAGAAACGAACAAATGCCAATGAAACATTACGTGCCCTCATGCTTGCACGTTACAATCTGTAATCCATAATGTTAGACAATAGCACCATATACAGGAGTGAGTTTATTCCCTGGAAAATAAAAGATCCTGTAAGTAAAGTGAGACTTTTTCGGTTGTTTATACTGTTATTGTCCATTATCACGAACTAAACACGCTAGTTCAACTGCCTCTCATCTCACGTCTTCGCTGAGAGGCAGAACAAGGCACTGGCTTCTCTATGGCTAGAATTGCACCGTGATGTTCTGCAACTCTTTTAACGCGCGCAGGGATATCTACTTACATGATCCACCTAGTACATACAAAATTAGAGATAGTTATGGAGGCAGAAATTGTTTACTATTCAGCTTCACCTGTAATAAAATATTCAGGAAGATTTCATTTTACAGTGTCAAAACTTGGGCATTTAAATGAAACGAGGAAAAATATCGGATGCATTTGAAATTGCAAATAATGAAGCTTACGAAATGCCCAGAAAAACAAGTAATGGAACTGTTTAGAAGGAAAGGTGGAAGGAAGAGCACCGTGGTAGAGAAAGAGACACTGTTGGGACAATGTGTCAGCTGACAATATTTTATGAAACATACACTGAAAAGTGTTAAGAGTGGAAGATGATACCACGAAATAAGAAAATTTTAATTTGAATAATTCAATATGAAGCAAAGTAGAAAGAAGACTGTAGGCGACTGCACTTGCAGTGAAGACCTTGATAGAAAGCTGAGTTTGATAATTTGTGGTCAGTAATAAGCATTCACCAACTCGTTTCACTCAACTTACAAAGTGCAACACCTTCCTTGTTCCAGAAATATGGATGACAGTTTTTATTAAAGGCACAATTTTGACTATGCTAGTATGTTTGAGGACTTTGGAAAAGCAGAATCAGTATTGTTGCTGGCCATTTTCTTGCGAAGAAAGCGCATCTGTCATGTAGGATGGTGAGCCGCTCTGGACAAGTGCAGAACAGTGAAAAAGCTTTATTTATTCTAAGAAGGCCCTAACTAATATTTTGGGTCAAAATCGTTTCCATTTCCGAGAAGTAACATTACCTCAGCCATCTAACCCTGCAACGCGAATTAAATCCCAGATCTGAAAGAAGAGGTTGTCCCTGATTTCTTCAGCTGTCAGATGAACCGTTTTAAAACAAAGTTGTAGAATAAATTAAAATAGGCAAACTTAATTGTTACAGTTGAAATTTACATAAGATCTAAAATTCAAGTAGCGCCATAGAAGTACGGATATTGCATGGATTTGCACAATGTATGTAGATGGTGAGTGTAACTGATATAGCGGATATAAGTTTTTGTGCAGAGTTGGTAATCAGTACTTTGTAGTTCATGGTGCTAACTGCACGAGGATAAGTGAATGAACGCTTACAGTAATAATACTGATTAAACTTGAAACAAAATCCAACGGGGGATAAAAGTTGCAGTAGAACTTCAATTTTATCCACCAACATGATTGCTCAAGGACTGGAAATGCAAATTCTGTGAGTATGTTACAGGAACGAACTCGCTAACATTCAGCATGAATTACCCTTGTGTGTATATAGACTTCCTCAGCGCTGCTTGCAAATTGTAACGGGCCCTGAATCAGCACTGTTTTGTTTAAATAACTTTCATTGTGTGGCGCGTTTTGTGTAGTTTCACTTTCTATCCAATTTCCCTTAGCTTCACAAGCTTTTTATCTTCCCACTTGTATTCTAACTTAGCTTTTACTGTGTTCTAAGATAGTAATTATTGCATGCTTCTTACTTTACTAGTGTGAAACAAATATGCTTTGGAAATATTATAAACGATCTAGGAAGTTCATTTTTTTAAGAATGATTTTCTTTAAACTAGAGAAAATCTACAATCTACTCTGAAAGTCCTCCTTTGAACCTATGAACTGTTTTGTGAATTGATTTATTTTATTTATCCCCACATTAGTAGCAAGTAGCTTGGGCAAAAATGTAGTATCATCTAACCTACGTACCTGTCTGTCTGTCTATCTATCAGGACATTCGCACTATTTTACCGATCCCGACCAAACTATGTATAGGTACAGAACGAAAAATACTAACTTAGAATTTTATATTCTGCCCGTTCCTACTCGTATGATTTAGGCCTTTTTAATTAGCGTAATGTGTGTTGCCTACAAAAGCTGCAGTTATCAAACGAAATACCAGTCCTTCTCCCCCCTTTTGTTCTTTTTCTGCTTTGTGATACTTTGAAATAAAATAACACAATACGTTATTACTTTATTTACTATAAGTAATAATAACTGTCATGCTCTTGAAACATTGTCAACATAAAATAAATAAGTCGAAGTTAATATCGATACATTCGGCAATTCATGTTTAAATATCCAATCGAAGCTTTAAGTAATAATTTGTCTATAAATTATATGATGATGTTGAATTTTTAAATATTTTTTATTTCTATAGACATTATTCTCTCTGTGTCTGTCTCTTACTGCCCCCTCTCTATCAGTGCCTGTGTCCATACGGTAGTAAGTTTTAATGGAACGCAAAATTTTAAAATTAAAAAGCTTGTAAGCACAGTGTTTCTAACAAGCGGTATACTTTATACATTTTCATATGATACATATTTCATAAGTTATTAATGCAATTAATTGTTCTTCCACACAATAGTCATGTGTAGGACAAGGTTAGAAAAGGCAGAATGAAACTGAAAGATTAATTGCATTTATTGTCTTTATTTAAGCTAGAAGCCCAGGAGTTAAGTACTTACAATATGATAAGTCGCCATTAGGGTATGTTATCTTATATGAATTTGAAATCTCCTTGTGGGTTTACCGGAGAAAATGCGAATGATTTGAAGAATTGAATATCCTGTTGGCACGTTGCCATGCTAGTTCAGTGGCTAGAGTGGCCGGACGGAGACCGGAAGATCCGGGTTCAAATCCCGGCTATGACATTGAATTGTTCAGTCTCATTCTTACCTTTCAAACATTATTAATATACGCAAACCAGAGCTTATACAAAGCTAGAATCAGACTGAAAAATTTGATTCTACAGCCGGGATTTGAAACACGTTACTTTGGCTAATCGTGTCGCTGTTGTGACCAACTGTTAAGGCTTTTATAAATCTTTAATTTTTATTAACAATTCGACAGAATACCATCGACTTTGAAAGCGTCACCTAATACTAGGTGAGGTGTACAGAGGGGAGGGAGAAGGAGAGAGATGAGAACAATAGAGGGGAATGATTTAGGCCTCGCATGTACACATGAAATGATTAACGCCTTATTAGTCACGTATTAGCTAAATCAATTCCCTAGCGAGATAGCTCTTCGATAACGTGTGAAGCTCACATTCGGGTGGTCAGTGGTTCAAAATCCGTCACCATAAGGCTTTCACCAGTCCTCATAAGAAGCTTGACTACTTTAGTATCACCATGAAAGGAGAAAAGCTTTTTTTTCAAAACATAGTAGGTACAATAGCGCTCACAAGTGTTTTGACAAAATGTTTTCTCAACATTTCTTTATTGCATTGCTTGGCCTCTTATACAATAGTTAACAAACTATAAACGATAATACATAAACAAAAATAATACTTCTGGGGGTAGTGTATTGTACGTCAAAAAATAAAACTGAGAAATCCACAGCTCACGTTTTGACAAAATAGTTTTGCACAGAAAAATAATGCTAAACGTGATTTTTCGGAGCAATGCAACTAATATTTCGTTTCATAACCCTCTGATTTTATACATCTTGCTGGCACGGAAGCAATGAGGACTTTAATTGTATCCTTAGGAACTTTTTTGCCATTCACGTTTCAACATGTTGAAAAATTTCACTATATTAGAAAACTGCCTTATCCTGACATATCTGTCCAACACCTTCCACATATGTTCGATCGGGTTCTGTAGTCAGGATCCTTCATTACACCCTCTATACGCACTAAAGGACCTACACTCTTAGTGCAGGAGCATTCCCATAACATGACATTCCCCCTTTATGTTTTACAGTAGGAACCTGGTAGCCTGGATTGAATCTTTCACCTTTAGCTCGACGAACATATTCAATACCATCAGAAGACAAAATTAAAGTAGCTCTTATCGCTCCATAATACTCCTGACCATTCCTGCTCTGTCCAGTGAAGAAGTGCTTTTGCATAGTCAAGTCTCTTCTGTCTGTTGCGAGGACTTATGAAGGGTTTCTTGCATGGGCGATGAACTGTCAAATCCACATCCTTTAATCTACGTTTTACAATAGATACATGGACGTCTACTTCATAATTCTGCCTCAGATCGGCATTGATTTGTCATGCAGACTTTCAAGAACCTAATACTGGTTATCTTCTAATTATTCTATCTATTTTGTCAGTTGTTTTTCTTGGTCGACTCTGTCGTGATTTGTTGTATACTTGATCATGGACCTGGTAAAGTTTGTTTCAGACAGATACAAGTTGTCAGCATTTGTAATAATAAAGATGAAGAGTTTGCTGGATATCGTCTATCCAAGAAAACAAATTGCATGAAGATTTCCATTATTGTTTTAGTTTTCTTTTTTTCAGAATTTAAAAGCTTTTATTATTAAAGCAAGTTTTAATTTGCTATGAGAAACAATATCATTGCTTAAATGTGGAAATAGTTAGTCAAGTTCTCTTCATAATTGATCACTTTCATCGATGATAGTGCATGAAATTAGATTTCACTAAACACTGATAGTGCGTGAAGGAATCCTTCTGAACGTTACTGCTTGACTTACCTAATTGAGCGAGCGTCAAAGTGCTACATAAAGCATGACAGTCGATGACCATGAAATGGTGTGGTGCTAGAACCCACAATTTTCAAATATTTATTTTAAACTCTGAAGTGTTATATTCACACGACTTTCCCTACCTACTAACCTCGTATATTCGTATACATTCACTTTTGATCTACCTACTTAATGTGAACATTTGGAGAAATAGTTTCATTAAACATAGCGACGCAGTGTCCGAGTGGTTAGACCGTTCACCTACCACTTAGGCGGTCCGGGTTCGATCCAAGAGACCCGAATGTGGTATTCGTGGTGGACGAAGCGGCGTTGGGGTAGTTTTTCTCTGGGTTTTCCGGTTTCCCCCCACTCATGCCACCAATTTCTCCATCATCACCTTTCCATTCATCCATTTCACCTGCATTTCATATCATCTTCTTCCTCACTATCATACCTGGTCCTTGGCTGACCACACGCTTCCAGGTCTTCACTCTATCCGGCCCAGAGGTTCCTCTGCTCCCCGATAGGCGTCTGACTCTAGGTACTGGCTTGTAGGTCCTAGGAGTGTAAGTCCTACATAAGAGGAGGACAATCAGGTAAAGAACAAGAAGTTTCATTAAACATTTCGTTTAAGGTAGATGAGGGACAAAAGAAACCGAATCGATAGTCTGTTGTTTAAAACCGGCTAGCTATAGTGAGTGAGTGAGTGAGTGAGTGAGTGAGTAAGTGAGTGAATGAGTGAGTGAGTGAGTGAGTGGGTGAGTGGGTGAGTGATTGAGTGAGTGAGTGAGTGAGTGAGTGAGTGATTAGGGTTTAAGGGCCCGTCGACAGCTAGGTCATTAGAGCCCGGGGTAGCTACATGCTGGCCTCATAATTTCATACTCTTTTCATGACATAATCTTAATTTCAACTTAAATAATTCATGATGAGATGAGTACGAGAAAGTACATCAAGTTACCATATACAAGAAATAATAACAGAATTACGATTAGGGACAATTCTTTCTATTGCCTCAGAAGTCTTCTGCTTTGTTTCATTTTTCTGAACCGTTATTCTTCATGAAGTTTATTACCTAATAATTAAATTTCATAAAATTTCATAAAACTCGTCAGAAACAACTGAATAGTGACATCGCTTTAAAAATTACCAAAATCATTGAAAAATTCAAAACAATAACAACGGATATCTAACAAATTAATTGGAATAAATTGTATGTTTTAAAGAGATCTGCATTTTTATGTAGTACATTTATGTCTGTCTCCTACGGTTTATCATTTATGCAAGAATATATACCATTATTTCCAAATGAATACGGATTCTCAGATTATTTCCGGAAAATTCAAGATATACATTTTAGTTGTCATGTAAATGTGTTGGTATTTTAATCAAAATGGTTAACGACGTTTTTCAGAAAATCGAATATTTCAAAGAGATAGGAGGGAGGGAGGGAGAGAGAGAGTGAGAAAGAAAGAGTGAGTGAGCGAGTGGTGAGTCAGTGTGTCAGTGAGTGAGAGAGAGAGTGTGTGCCAGAAGATCGTCATGGCTGACGCAGAAACGGCGACGCAGCTGCGGGTTATTCTTAAATAAAATCTTCGAAATCCAGTTGTAAACTGGGGACGGTATTTATGTACATTTCAGATGTTTTAGTCCTTTTACGGATTTTACGGCTGTCATTTTTTCACATTTATCTATTTTCCATATTTATTTTGTTTTTCTTTCATAGTGAATCCTGTACGAATTAAATATATATTCAATTTTATTGCTTCAATTGCATAGTCACCTTTAACTTCTAAGGTCATATGTTAGTTAGAAATACAACTTACTAATGAAGCTTTTAGTCTCTCTACTGACGTTTTTAACACTGCTTTTATCATTAGCTTTTACGTTGAGCATATTCACAATCACTCCCAAATTCCTTCCAACTGACTATGAAGGACAGCGTGTGATTCTGTATGAAGAAAAATTTCCTGTTACAGCAACAAATCAAAAATGGACCCTAGGAGTGAGGACGCAAATATTTTTTGTTATATCGTTTACTTGGGATATTGCTCTACAGAGCATATAAACGAAGATTCTGTTCGAAATTAATCCCAGATCGGATCGTAATAAATAAAACACCGGATAGCTTGCCTGTGTGACGTGGTGGTAGCGTTTTTTGCCTCACATTCAAGAGGTTTTGAGTTCGAATTACGGTTAAGGTAAGTTATCCGGTTAAGTTTTTTCCGGGGTATTCCCTTATATTGAGAAGACGAATGTCGGATAACTTTAAGCTCTATGGACGTCGGGTTCACTTGAGCACCATTTCACTAAATCCATTCATTCATCGTTCGATAAAATCTTCCGACCAATCAGATTTAATTATGCTGTTGAACTCCTACAATACTTTTGCGAAAAACACATACTGCTGCTTTGATAATCATTTGCATAGGTCAGGACTGAGAAATTAGTGCTCACTGAGCACAGCCTGTTCATGGTCTAGCACTGATAACTGTATGTTTAGCAGGTAGAAAAAATGAAGGTCGCTCAAGTTATCCAAGAGTCGCCCAGACCTGCTATAGGTGGAAACTAATGGATAATGGTTACTATGAATTTGATGCTGCTGCTTATGGTTTACGCAAATTCAAGTTAGAAGTAACTTTTATTGTTTATGGATGAATTGTTATTAACAGTACATTACGAAATCGCTCGTACGTTGTAGAAGGGAGGAAAGGGAAAGGAGCATCGTCTGCGATATCGAAACTAAGGCTGCAATTTATCGACTCTCTCGCCAGATCTAGATATCCATCTAGCGAGAATATTAGAGAATTTTAAAGTAAAAGTTAATCATAAAATCGGGTACTTATCATTACAATAGCTACTACTACAGCCGCTGCTGCTGCTGATTATTATTATTATTATTATTATTATTATTATTATTATTATTATTATTATTATTATTATTATTATTATTATTATTATTATTATTATTATTATTATTATTATTATTATTATTATTATTATTATTATTATTATTATTATTATTATTATTATTATTATTATTATTACTACTATTATTATTATTACTATTATTATTATCATCACTATTACTATTATTATTATTATTATTATTATTATTATTATTATTATTATTATTATTATTATTATTATTATTATTATTATTATTATTTCAAAATTTAAATCATTCAGATTTATTTTAAGCAATAATCTGTTCAGATTAGGTTATAACCTTACATAGGAGATTGAAGTTGTGCATTACAAAATCAAAGGCAATGATCACAGTATATTGTTAAAAAAAAACTTTATTTTCCTTTTAAACTTTTACATAAAACACAGTTCTCTTCTACTGATGTTAACACAGTCTATAGTCTTTCGTAATATTACAACTCACAACTGTTTACTTCTCGTTGCCTTGATTCACTCCTTTCACTATCTCTCTTCACTTTCTTTCTCTATCTCTCAAACATTAACTCCAACGATGCAATCAGAGTTGTCAGGTTTTCAAGCTAAAAACAAGGGAATTTTCAAAAATATTTCCTTAATGCCTGAACATATTGTCGACATGTCCAATTTTCTCTGTATTTGTTTTAGAAAATGTACGCTTATTGCACAGAACTGGGCTATATATATTTATACCATTTAAACCATTAAGTATGTTTACAAAATGCTAATTTCGTAATCTCACTTATTTGACTGTTTTAAAAAGCTACATCAAACAAAATAAAATTTATAGCAATAAGCAATTCAGCTTTAATGAGTTCAGGAGAACTCTCATTTCTTACATCTTGCCACTTATTGTTCATTAAGCCCCAACAACATTCTACCAGACAATGCTACCAACTACCAATGAAAGCAGTGCTGCCAAGAGTGGGAAAAGCAATCAGTAGTTCGATATATTGGATAGCAGTGAGTCGTTGTTAGGTAGTCTGCATTCAATAGTGTCCATCAGTTTTCCAAATATCCAATTCAAAAGTCACCATTAATGCCAATGGATGAAGTACGGGAGAAATAGTCCAGAATACGTGAGGCGGGAGCTTCAGTAAAATAACGCTAACATATGCGAAAACCGGGGAAATAAGGTAGATCTGGTAACCCTACATACAGTAACTCCACATTCATTAAAACTTCTTCACCTCAACGCGGCGTATCTTTCACAGCTGTCTCGCACTCACTGATACACTGACCGACTCAAAAACTGCCTGATGACAGTTGTCTGTCAATGATGACACAGCTCTTTCTCGAATGCCTACAAACAAGCCGGCTGCCGGACAGTTCTCGAATGCTCTGGAAAACCTTTTGTGTCACTACTTGATTGTTGTTATGCATGTGTTCGCGCGCAAGTGGTATGGGGAAGCTTGAACTTCAGGAACTGGTTACGCGCCGCACAAGTAGGTGTGCCGGCGTCTCCGTATGATGTATGTTTTGGGTAAATATTGGTGTAACTGTCTGTTATTTTGGGACAGTTGTTTGTAACTAGAATAGAAAAATAACAGTTTTCCCATGTCTAGTTGCTTATAATGGATGATCCAAAACACTCCGAACCGGCTGCACTGTGTTTTGCCTGCATGCGTCCTCAGCGCTCGTCGCCGACTGTCGCTACCATACAACAGCGCGGATGAAACCATACATTTTAAAACTACCTTTAAAGATTTAACTTACCAATGATATTAAAGGAGATGTTGAAACTAGCCACCGCCGTTATCCATACATTTTTGGCACCTCTTTAGGAAACTATCCATCACTCGCCGTAGTTCACATGGAGAAATGTTGGCAATTTCCTGGCGGATATTTTGTTTTAATTCTTTCAGGGTGTGTGGGTTTGTCTTGTGCGCTTTATGCTTTCAGTTACCCCAGATATAGAAATCACAGATCACCTGGAAATCTTTCTGCAAATCGCACTTTCACTTGGCGAGCTGACTGAGTTAACACGTAGGAATCATAAATAAATACAGGCTATGCAGAAGAAAACAAATGCTGAGCCATGATACATTTTTTGACTAAGTGCAGGATAAAATAATAAAACACACTGATAATAACTCAATTACACGTTATCACGTCAGCTCAATACTACACTTTCAGAATAGAGAAAAACAGGCCAACCGCATGACCTTGTGTACATCAGCTGCGTTATCGTATTTCTGTGTGCGCAGTGGAAAAACACCGCGCAGCGGTTCTGATGATTTTGGGTTTCTCTGCATAAAATGAATTAAATAGCCGGCTTGCAGTAATAATTAAAGGTACTCGCAGCTAAACTTTTGGAGAAACAGCGAAATCAAAATAGAAGTAGTACGCGAAGCACTGAATCAACATTTGCAGAGGTGAAGGCTAAATACGGAAAATACACGTGTAAACACAGTACAGTCTAGTCTTGTCTTTTGTGCCACGGTGGAGATTACGGTATATCAGCAATAGCTTATTATGCGCGGGAGGAAGGCTGAGATGAAGCACCCTACAGTCGGCCAAACGCAAGAAAGCATCGCAGGCGGGTCCCTAACAGGTGCATGAAGTTCTTCAGCCCGACAGAGTTCCAGGTCGTCACAGAGTTAGGTCCTGTTGATCAATCAGGGACGGCCAGCCGACCGCAGCGCCTCCCCTCAACCGACCGCCGTATTTCTAGAACGCAAGCTCCACCGCAGCGCATCCTACCGGCGACTCTGCTTACTCTTACAGCCTGGAAAGATCGGATAGATTGAATGAAATGATAGGGAGTGATGCGGGGGTTGTATGGTAAATATCTTTCCCAGCATTTGCCTGAGTGACCGAAAACAACCGAAAAAACCCAAGGTCAGGGAGGTCGTCTGCAAGAATCTAACCCGCGACCTCCCGAATGTGGGCCACATACATTATCGTCTGAGTGATCCCGCTCGGTAACACTACAGTACAGAGTACAGCTGTATTCTATCCGCATTCCTCATGCAGATAAACAATCACCAACAGAAATTGTTAGACTATGAACCCAGTGCAGGAAGTACCTACTTACCTTCCCCATGCCTGACATAATGGCTGGACTCCGTACATAATTGCTAATTTAACTGCAGTATGCTTATTACGGTGTGTAATTTGTGTTAGTTTTGTTTCGCTGCGGCACGTTCTCAAGCGCCAGCAACAGCTCTGCTGAAATTAACCTTGCAATCTCTTTCACTGTGATAAAAGCAGTTACATAATCTATTGCCGGAAGAGAGTCTTCGCATAATTCACACTTGTGCAGGCTTTCTTGCATGAAATGCTTCCGGTACAGGCTCCAGCACTCATTAACCCAGATCTTTAAAAAGAAAACGTAAACATGACAGTGAGTTTCCATTAAAGCGGCCAAGAGGCTAACATAAGAGATTATGTGCGTTCATGTAAATATTATCCTGTTTATGCAAACTTCTCAGAAAGGGAAAGCTTTGCCAATAACCTTTTGGAACCCTAAAAAAGGAAAACATTCTCACATTTATTGTGTGCTCATCGAATGAGTTAACACCGCGGTAACGTGTGCTACTCGTATTCGGAAGGTCACCGGTTCGATCCCTGACACTTGTATTTTTCATGGTTTGCCCATGTTACTTGTGTGAATGCTGAGGTAGTTATTGTAATTCAGGGATACCAATTTGTGGCCCACGGTGTCATTCTCCTTTCCCCCTCACCCCTTCACGACGTGTGTTGCGGCTGATCAGACTTTACGGCGACATAGCGCTAAGAGAACATTGGACCGTAGGCAAACCGAGCACCAAAACAGGAAGATGGGTTAAATATTGTGTCCCCTCCATTAGTACTACTACTCTAATAGCATGGTTTACTTTCTATCATTTTCCTTTCATTCCACTTCCTTCTTCCTTTCAGGTATGTTTTAGGCTCGTGCCGAACGATGGCGCGGATGCATGCGCACTGTAATTGCTGTTCTCGGGTTGTAGCGACGTTGTGGTCACTGTACCTTGCAGGGAGGGGGCTTCCGTCGAGAACCCGGACTCGTTGTATTAGTGGCTGCGTAGTGGATGCTGGTGCCAGAATGAAGAACGCAAAGCCTCTGTTAGAGACTTCCGCGCGTCTCTGTGGCCTGTTTGCCTGCGGCCTATGGTCTCCTATGGTTCGCTTACTTCATCCTTTCCTTCTGCGGGATGTTAATGCGCAATGGATATGTGCAGGTCTTGGTGTGCGAGGTGTCCCCCTTCGTTGTTTAGCCTTTACCTTTATATTATGTGTTTGGTTTTTCTTTCTTCTCTTCTGTTTACTTCTCATCACCGACGAATTCTTTAGGAACACAAACTAAAACACTGGAAAATGCAAGGAATGCTTTAAATGGCATTACCTTATGTAAGTGCAACTTACACTTAGGGTGTGCTTAACATATGTTATAATAATTCAGTTTTAAATATTAACGTTTTATTTAACTTTGAAGCAAATAAATTCTTACACTGGTACTGCAATTTGATTATTTTTGTAGCTTAGTTGTTAAATAGAGGTATTTTTGTTAGTGAGAGCATGAGAATGTAAGCAGTACCCACCCAATATTAACCGTTATATAACTGTATAACTATAAAACATGTACTATTTCACAAGACTTAAAGGTAAAGCATCTATAGACGAACAGATGAGCCTGGGAGGGAGGGATGAGGGGAGAGACTCTTAGGGTGACCAGATTTGGATGACGACAGGCGAAAGCATGAACCAAATCCCTAACGATTCCAGTTGAAACGCCAGACCCCACTCGAAAGCCCCTAACCTCCCTGGAATCCACTCGGGTGCGCAGTACCAACATACACCAGGGAACCTATACTAGGGAATACCACAGATGGGTAGTCACCGGGGATCGAACCCGGACCTCCCGAGTGAAAATCTTACACATTACCGCGGCGCCACCTCGTTTGGTATTTATATGATTTAATAACTTCCAAAGTTGCATGAGGCTGGTTATATGAGCAACTAAATGTGCATCGAAGCTTTTCCATAAATTCAGGGTGTTTTAAAATAGAGGGTATGAGTTCAGGTGTACGTCCATGTACATAATAAAAAAATACATTACAACATATGTCCGGTAATGCTTGGTTTCTGAGTTATAGCTTCGAAACAGTGATATTCATCGGAATGGTTTCTTCCCTGAGGTGGTTGCTATGACAGAAGATATTAACAGGATACTCGACAGTTTATTCCATGGTGAAGGGTACATTGCGATGTTGTGTTTGATGCTCGACTGAGCAACATGTACTCAAATTAGGGGCTGGCTGAAATGCACTTCATATACGGTATGACGGACAGCAATGCTGCGCTGGCTCGTCCTTTGTACCAAGAGATGTGTTAACAGCGAAAATGTCCAGATCGTCTCCATCGCCTTCTGTGCTCTCATGGGAAGCTTTCATCTCCTGGATTGAGGAGGGGACGACCAACTCTAGCTGTAGAGGAGGAAATTATGAATTCTGTGCGCACGACTCTTCCTATCAGTACACGAAGGTAAGGGTTGCAAGTGAATGTTCCTAATATGAGTGTCTGGAGGCTGTTACAAGAGCACCAGTTGTACCCGTATAATGTTGCAACGTGTACAGATCCTGTCAGAAGCGGATTTCCCTGCTCGATTGACTTCTGTCAGTGGTTTGTGCAGCAGTGTGCTACAAATCCGAAATTCCCTGCCTGAGTATTATTTACAGATGAAACACAGTTCACACGTGATGGCATTATAACAGATTTCCACAAGCAGCATGTATGGGCATATGAAACCCATGTGCAATTGCTAAATCTCAAGTGCGGTTCACTCTCAACATTTGGGCGGTATCATTGGTGATTGGTTAGCTAGACCCCATGTACTTGTAAACAGAATTAAGGAACAGGCGTACACGAACTTCCTGGAAAACAGCATATCTCTTGTGTAAGAAGACACTCCACTGAGCATTCGTCAACAAGGCACTTCTTGCATGATGGCGCTCCTGCACACTTCAATCAAACCACTCGCCGGTACTTGGATCGAAGGTTTCCTGATCAAATGTATAGGCAGGGGTGGCCCAATTGCTTAGTACCACGCTTACCTAATTTGAATCATGTCGATAACTCCTTCTGGGGCCATTTTAAACTGTTGGCCCATTCGCCTCCGGTGCTAGACATCGAAACTCTTGAGAATTAAGTTGTGGCAGGTTCTGAGGAAATACGCAATGCTCCTGCAAATCTGGAGTCGTGTTTGCACGGCCATGAGACCTCGATGTGAGACCTGTATTCAACATTTTCTGTAAAACAAACTATCTGCGCGAAGAAAAACATCCTGGTGTATATACTGTTTTGAAGAACGTGACTCAGAGACCAAACGCTTTCTGACATAAGCTGTAATTGACTTTTTAATGTAGGGAATGTGCTTATGCCCTCTGGTTTTGAAACAGCCTGTATATTAAATTTCGATAAGAAAAAACAAAGGTTTCGCAAAATTGTAGGTCACTAGTCAGTTGGTTTATATCAAACACATTTTTAAAGGGCTAGCCGTTTTTGAAATATTCCATGTTGCATGTTTATTAGCTACTTTCCTTCGTACATCTACGGACAGGCCTGAAAATTTATGACTTCATTTTCTTCCCGTTACGTTACCATGGCTTGTGAGAATTTTCACATGATCCTTCTCTCTCTCTCTCTCTCTCTCTCTCTCTCTCTCTCTCTCTCTCTCTGCTGGGCTCCTCATTGTGAATTTCAACAATCTTCATTCTTTCGTACTGAAGCTCTAAATGACGTGTCGTAGCCATCTTCCTAACCGCAACAACAAGGAAACTTTTATTCTCATATGTTATAGCCAGGTTCAGCTGCGTTCTGCTTTCCATATGGCGAATGTTTGAGAAGCCGTTTGATTCAAATAAGAGAGGAAAAAAAGAACCTCGTACAAAGAGGCTGCGCAGATACATTGTGCAGAAATTGCCCCGTTAGATTCTGCAACTGTTTTTACGCAATAAGGAATATCTGCTTACGCCAAAGACGTAGCGATATTTTATCTCATTAAAGCCATTGCTACGATATGAACATGTAAGACAGGAAGAGTACCAGCTGGTCAAAGTGTTTTAACTTAGTTTATTGACTATGTGATTACACCTTCTAAATATTCCCCTATGTACACGAATCATTGACGTAGCGTACAAATTACGAAAGCAGATACTGACAATATTTTGTTGTGGTGTAGGAGCATGATTTTCAACCGGAAGACTTATCGGAATAACACGTAAAAATTGGCATGATTGTAATTTAGATTACATGCGAGAAATCGGTCGATGAGAAGCCTTTTAATTTCCATCTAATTAGATAATGAGACTACTGCTATTGACTCAGGATCTGGGGGACTGCATATTTTAGGGCTTCCACTGTAAGTACATGTAAACAGTTAATGAAAGCAGGTCATACTGTCTGAGGAAATTGTAGAACTTTATTAGAGAGGCAAATATTTACAAAGCTGCATAATAATGGGCATATTAAGGTAAAGATAGTTAACTAATTTCTTTTCGCTTAATTTGTATATTATGATACACACTTCGACCGCCTCCGTATCATAGTGGTAGCGCGCCTGCCTCTGACGCGGAGGATCCGGGTTCTATCCCCGATACTGGCGTAGGGATTTTTCCCGCTGGGAGGTCTGGCACGGGGTGCACTCAGCCTCGTTAGGTCCCGGTGGGGCCAATTGAGGAGCTAGTTAAAGAAGTAGCGACACAGGTCGCGAAGGCCACATAACTGGCCGGGAGGGCTAGGGGCGCTGACCACGTTCTACCCTCCAATACTGCACCCCATTCATGACGTCTGTAGTGGGTAGAGGTGGGGGACGCAGTGGCTGGGCGGTAAGCCTTGGCCCGCGGTGGACTGTTGCACTAGGGGTTCGTTTAATACATATTTCATTAGGTAATTTACGTATTTATGATTTGGTACTTTGCCATTCATACCGTGTTTAAAATGCACTATATAAAATGTTTTATTAAACGAAACGTGAAACACACGCTAGTTACATTAGTTTATGAGATTTATCCTTCTTATAAGTGCCTAAAATAAGACTACTTCCACCCACTATTTACGATAGTTTCCGCTAGATTCCGGTTTATTTTATTTGTATGACTCCTATTGCACTTTATAAAAATATCTGTTGTAGTGGATTCACAAGAATTTATCTAACCACCCTCTACAAATTATTCCTACAAAAGCTTTATTATTTAATTTCTTGTTAATTTAGATAAATTTTCATACGCATTCTTATAGGATACATTAGGTAACGCGATTGTTGGATTTTCAAAGAGCGAGTTTCTATGTAATGGCTTTGAAATTCCCTGTTCTTTGCACACGAGAAGATGAAAAAAAAAAAAAAACAAAGAAACAAATAGTTGGTGATGATCCTGGATCATCACCATGAAAGCTTCAAATCTTATAGAGATAGTTACATGTTCTGTGTTATAGAGTCTATGTTTGTTGTGCAGTAAGGCTTGGTTCATCTCTTAGGAGTCACTCAGATGAAGAAACTTCACAAGCTGTTATAGAAATTTCAAGTTATATGTACATCTTATTTGCCTTCAGATATCTTAAGTATGTGGTATTGTTAATAAAAATCATCAAAAATCATTTTTAAGAAAATAAAAAATAACCAAAACTTTTCCATGTAAGGGCAGTTTGGGCAATGGATATTTTGTTGAAATCCTTTATGTTGCATCCTTTACATGAGTTGAAATTAAATATCGCGGTTTTTTTTATCCAGATTTTCGTCTTTTACTTGTGCTATTCAGGAAGACACGCCTGGATCTTTTTTCTCAAAATGCTGTTTTTGGTTTTGGAGAGTCTCAAAACGTGTGTTTTCGGTGAAATCTCGCCATAGAATTTTTGAGTGAAATGCAATACTCCCTATTTATTGCACATAAGTAGTAGGAAAAGTAAAATTAATATTCTGTTTAAATAATTTTGGATCACCTGCTTCCCACAACTCTTTTTGATGTTAATTCGATATGATATCTCATTTTAACAGTTTTTGGTACGGTTCTTTTTGTTAATGGTGTTTGCCATGTTGAATAGACGTGTTCGTGTGAACGGTTTCACTCAAAGGTTTTCTTTGTTCCCACCACTTTGACCGAGACCGCAATGGAAACTAAAAACATTGCTATAGCCATTCGAGCTTAAAAAATGAGGATACCTGTGGATCGAGCGTTATAGTGAAAACGCTGTTAAGATTCAAATCATCTCTAGATTTGTGGTTACAATGCTATAACCATTATGAAAGTTGTCAGCTAAGCGGAAAATAAGTATGTTTCTAGGTTGGTTTGTGGTGAAATACTCCACTGAAATTTTAATAACATGGACAACTCTTCAGCATAGATATCAAAACAAAGTGTGTATTTTTTCACAATAAACATGTAACTTTAATTATAATGTAGCTCAAAGCCAGCACACAGCGACATGCTCTTTAAAAGCCTTTATGGCTTTACTTCCTGCATCATACGAGGAAATATGTAAATGTGAGTTGAAACTTTATCTGGATTAACAAGAATTAGCTAGAATAATAAACTTGTTTAGTATATTATTATTTATTTATGCCAACAAACTTACTGTTGGTGTTTTTAAACACACAAGCCGTGTGTGGGCAAAGTTTGAGAGGTAGAACTAGAACTTAAAAATTCAATGCCACAACTGGGATTTGAACCACAGACCTTCCGCTTACCGGGCGGACGCTCTATTGTTTAGTATAGTTTTAGACTTAGAGGAGTAAGTCGAGAAAGTGTGTGAGTGTAACACTTGAGTTTTTCTTATATAATTTAGAGAAGAGCGTATTATAATGTGATTTCATCACATACTACGGTTGTGTACAGACGCATATGTGCATTTCCAAGTAACTCGAGTATTCATGTAGATACTTTCTGCTAGTATAAAATAACTTAAAATAATCGTAACATAAAATGATATAAACCAGTTCAAAAATTCAATTTCCTCTCTTCTGCGGTTTGGGTAGAGCGTTTCTGCCTCACTAAGATCAAATCGAGTTCAAATCTCAATTAGAATGAACTACCTAGATCATGGTTTCATCTAAGTTTAATCCTAACCCATTTTATTCACATGACCTACCCGGTTAAACGACATTAAAAAGAAAGATTGAAATGCTAATTTTCGCTGTGCATTCCTTGACAAATGAACTTTAAAACTGGTTCATGATTGCATATTTCCAATAAATACTGTATAAAATTAAAATTAAAACGGCTAATTTCCAAATACTGGTTTATCTAAACACCAAACTTGAAACGTATAAAACATTTCTTCAACTTTTTGTATAAAAAACTTCAACTCCGTAAATGCACTGGTGAGCCTAAATATTGAGCATTTTGGGGTCCCTCTACTTAAACTAGCATTAACTTTCTACGATTTCAACCAAATTTTAAATGTGTAATAAATTTTCTCTAAATCTAAACATAATATCTCAAGGCTGTACTTGAAGCAGTTGGCGAGATGTTCCATGTGTGCGGATGGACAACACTTACGTTAACTAGCATTTATATTATCTCGACAAAGTGCTTAAAATTACAAAAAAGTAAGTGGTTAATATAGATCAAACGACCGAATAACCACTCAATCATAATTTTGTGCCCAAAGCTTATGCTTGACTGCAAACCCTACTACATTCTTTACTGTTTTCCTCTTAGTCTCCATTTCTGAAACATTTGTCAGCATTAGTAACGATTATCATCTGGTGCCCTTATTACTCCGGCTTAAATCGTTTTCCCATTCACCAATTTACTGATCCCAAGGTTACGGGTTCAAATTCGGCCCAGACCGATGGTTTTTAAGTGTGGTTAAAAACGGCAGCTCCTTGTCAGTAGATTTACTGACATGTAAAAGAACTCCTGCGGGACGAAATTCCGGTATACCGGCATCGCTGCTGTGATCCTTGCAATTGACAGCGTCGTTAAACAACAAAATAATTTGATTTCATTTCATTCACCGATTGTTACAGCGCATTTCTTTAACAGTTTCTATGGATCCAATCTGGCCAATGTTCTATTACTTCGTGATGAATTTCAACATAATTCTTGTGTTGCCCAGCTATTCTAAACTAGCTTTATTGTTTATTTTGATCGTCCATTTCACGGGTATTCTTCAATTTTCTTCATACCCACTTGTTTACATGATGCCACATTCCATACAATGTCTTCTGTATCTTTTGGTCAGAACGGGGGCTCTGATATGAGAAATACCTATTGATGGTGTTATGAGACTTGATTTTTTTAAACACACAAGCCATGTGTGGGCAATGTTTAAGAGGTGGAATCAGGACTGAAAAATTCAATGCCATAGCCGGGATTTGAACCACGAATTTCCCGCATCGAGCGGCTGCTTTAACCACTAAGCTACCATGGCCAACTTGCTTGTATAACATTAAATTCCCCAACCGATTCGTACTTTAGTGGTACTTAGTGGTTAAAGCAGCCGCTCGATGCGGAAGATCCGTGGTTCAAATCCAGGCTATGGCATTGAATTTTTCAGTCCCGATTCCACCTCTTAAACTTCTTATGTGTTTATAGAACTAAAAGGCAAACTGGAGTTCAAAGGCCAAATTTCACAGAAACGAACCATTAGGCTGCATGGAGACCGATCACTTCGCTACAACTACAGGAAATGCTCTGTAACCATCTAGTACTAATTAACTGTGATTAAACGTGTGCAAATAACCAAATGACCGGAGCGAGGCACTCAACCAATACTCCTAGCCAGCGATGAAACGATAATTTTCCAAAAGAAAGGACTAAGTTCCCTGTCTTCCCCAAATATTTGCCTCTGTTTTAATTCATGCAAACTTCCTTATTTGTTTATTAATAGGTGCGTAATCAAATCTATGAGTTACAGAAAACAAATATGAGACTGCACAGTCTCGATATTAGAGTTTTGCATATCTTGGCATGAGCGTCGGCAGACATTTTTCCAGGGGGGGGGGGGGGCACATGTTGGAAGTTTGCAATCAGATATTATTAATTCATCATTTTATTGTCAAAATTTATATTTGTTGCAGTTAACCGTATTGATTTGTGCTAAATAACAATTGTTCTAAATTAAAATAATAGTTTAATAGTCCGTAATTGATTGCGCATTAAGTTCACCAACCTCCAAGGGGGGGGGGGGGCCGCGGCCCACCCTTGCCCCCCGTTCGCGACGCCCATGTATCTTGGGTGAGGCTTGAGTCCCCTGAGACCCCCCTAAAGCAGATTTCTCAGTAACTGAAGCAACTGGAAGAAAATAGTGAAGTGCCTTGTGTGACAGTTTACTGTAAACTTCAAGAGAGTATAAAGAAGTAGCTTAGAGGAAAGATGAGCATATACGGCAAGCATAAATGTTGCCTCTTTGCAGTAACGAGGCGTTCAAGTGTCGAAAATGCTGATGTGTTTGAACCAACTGTGTAATACCTACTCTTGAATATCAGGTGCTATGGCTATGTCTATTACCTAATCATTGGTTTGCTAAGGCCCCAATTTCTCCAAGGCGTATGATAAATGTTCAGCTGCCGGGTTGCCTCTGTTGGGAAATGCTTTGGTATTAATGCCATAACGAAGCCATAAATGTATTACCAATCGGTTTGCTGTATGTGCAGTACATGTCCGCTTATTTTACGCTACTATAACTCTTTACACGTTTTCATGTTTGCAAATATTTTTACTTTCTTTGCCACGTATAATAAAATAGAGAAAGTATTGTATTCCGCCAAAAAATTAGATATTAAGATTTCAACGGAAATATATGTTTTGAGGCTCCCTGAATCTAAAAAAAGCATTTTTAGAAAAAGGTCCGCATGTGTGTCTGTGTGTCAATCTGTAGACAGTATAACTCAAAAACGAAAAGTCGTTTAAAAACCAAATTTTCTATTTAAGTTTAGGGTGTTTTAAGGATGCAACACGACGATTTTGAAGAAAATTGCACCACCCTTAACTATCCTTTACATGGAAAACTTTTCGAAAATTTTGATTATCTTCAAAATGACTAACGTTTTTTATTTAAGTGTCATTTGTTTGAGATATTTTTATGGCAAATGAAATGTATATCTTGAATTTTCTGGACCCATGTAGTCCTATTTACTCTGAATGACTTTTACATAACTGGTAAACCGTTAGAGATAGACCATATCTTACTCTACAAAAAATGTAGATCTTGCTAAAACTCTCAATTTATGTCTAAATACATTTTTGCAGAGAGAACTATTTCGAAGATATTCCTTGTTATTTTTGTGAGTTTTGGAGAATATACTTCTGTGCTTCTGTCAAACGGAACATTGTTATTCATTTTTTATATGTTAATCGTGCAAAGAGAACGAACGGAATCTCAAAGCTTTAAAAGATTTGATTATCGCTCAAAGCCTACTGCATTCTAATATTCCCTTTGCACGTACAAGGAAATAAGCAACAAGTTAATTTCTCAGCTGAGACGAAGAAGATAGGGGAATAAAGAGTTTGTAAGAAAGGTTACTACAAGAGTAGAGAAAGTCATGTGAGTGCAACACATCAGATTTTTTTACCATTAAATCACGACTTTCTCAGAATTTATACACAATTTATACCTGCACAAAAAAATTAACAGGTCTACAATATTTTTAGATTCATGCAGCTTTTTTTAATCTTCTGATAAGAGCTCGGGTTTCTGTGCAGCCCAACAATGCTGATGGCCATCCTTTTGTGTGGCACTGTCATTTAGCCCAAGGCCCCATTTGTATATGTAATTTCATGTCGTTCGACAAGGAATAATGCGATGTAGCACATGTTGTAGAGGTCTATTTATGCTGGCGAAGTGTCGCAAGCATATTGTTGGGAAATCAACAATCAGTTCTATCAACCTGTTTTCACATTTGTATCGAAGTAATCTTCTGACGCAACATCTGAAATGGAACCCCTAGATCGAATTTCCTCAATAAAATGTTCCGTATCCATACTCAACAAATGTGTGAAAGACTACATTGAGATCACTATCGCAACACGTGAAAGGACAAGCCACGTGTTGCACTCACATGACTTTCTCTACTCTTGTACTAACCATTCTTACAAACTCTTATTTCTATATCTTCTTAGTGTTAGTTGAGGTAAACATTTGTACAAATTATTGCTTATTTCCTTGTAGGTGCAAGAGGAATATGAGTATGCAGTAGGCTTTGAGCGATAGTCAAATCTTTTAAAGCTTTGAAATCCCTTTCTCTTTACACGCTTAACATATAAAAAATGAACAACGATGTTCCATTTCACGAAAATTTTAAGCTTTCCGAAACTGACACACATAACAAGGAATATCTCCGAAATGTTTCACACTACAAACAATTTATTTAGACATGAATTGTGTGCTTTAGTGAGATCTACATTTTTGTATTGTAAGATTTTGTCTATGTCTTACTGTTTACGAGTTCTTCAAAAGTCATCCAGAGCAAATAGGACTACATAGGCTATAGCCAAAAAATTCAAAATATGTATTTCATTTGTCATACAAATATCTTAAACATATAACATTTTAATCAAAATCGTTAGGGTCATTTTCAGGAAAATCAAAATTTTCGAAAAGTTTTCCATGTAAAGAGTAGTTTAGGGTAGAGTTATTTTCTTGAAAATCTTCGTGTCGTATCCCTGAAATACCTTTATAACCGACTTTTCGTTTTTGGTATCCACAGACTGACACACGGGCCTTTTTCTAAAAATACTTTTTTTTTTTGGTCTCAAAATGTATATCTCGCTAAAACACACAATTTATGTCCAAATAATATTTTCTGTAGAGTGAACCATTTCGGAGATACTCCTTGTTATTTGTGCCAGTTTCGGAAGGCTTAAAACTTTCGTGAAAAGGAACATCGTTGTTCATTTTTACTTTCTCTACTGGTAAGCAGGGGAAGTATTGTATTCCACCCAAAAATTCGATGTCAATATTTCACCGGAAATATATGTTTTGAGACACCCTTAATAAAAAAGCATTTTTAGAAAAAGGTCCACGCGTGTGTGTGTATCTGTCAGTCTGGGTGTCTGTCAGTCTGTGGACAGCATAATTCAAAAATGAAAAATAGGTTAAAAACCAGAGTTGGTATTTAAGTTTGATGTCTTTGAAAGATGTGACACAAAGATTTTGAAGAAAATATCTCCACCCTAAACTACCCTTTAGGTACATGGAAAATGTTTCGAAAATTTTGATTTTCTTGAAAATGGCTCTAACGATTTTTATTAAAATGTCATATGTTTGAGATATTTTATGGCCAATTAAATTTATATTTTGAATTTTGTGGCTATAGCCTCTGTAGTCGCATTTACTCTGGACGACTTTTGTATAACTGGTAAACCGTTAGAGATAGACTAAATCATACTATACAAAAAATGTAGATCTTGCTAAAACACACAATTTATGTCCAAATAAATTTTATTGTAGGTTGAACCATTTCGGTGATATTCTTTGTTATGTGTGTGAGTTTTGGAAAGCATAACTTTCGTGAAATGGAGCATCGTTGTTCATTTTTTTATATGTTAAGTGGGCAAAGAGAACGGAATTTCAAAGCTTTAAAAGATTTGACTATCGCACAAAGCCTACCGTATTCTAATATTCCCTTTACACCTACAAGGAAATAAGCAATAAGATAATTTCTGCAAATATCTATCTCAACTAACATGAAGAACATATAGGAGTAAGACTTTGTAAGAATGGTTAGTACAAGAGTAGAGAAAGTCATGTGAGTGCAACATATCAGATTTTTTTGTATGTTAAGCATGCAAAGAGAGCGGGATCTTAATGCTTTAAAAGATTTGATTATCGCTCAAAGCCTACTGTGTTTCTATTACCCTTGTACCTACAAGGAAATAAACAATAAGATAATTTTTGCAAATGTTTCTCTCAACTAAAACGAAAATATAGGAATAAGAGTTTGTAAGAATGAGTAGAGAAAGAGTAGAGAAAGTCATGTAAATGCAACACATCCAATTTTTCATTCATATGAAAATATGTTTTAGTTGTGACATTATATATCCAATCCGGTATTTACCTTGGCGACCGAAGGAAACCACGAAAAACCACAGTCAAATTGGTCGAGCTACGGGATTTAAACCCGGGAGCGCTCATATTGAGCCCCACCCGTTATCGCGGAGCCACCTCGCTCGGTTTTTACATAATTTGGTAGATGTACTAAGTTGTGGGCGTGAAGGAGGTCAGTTCTTAACTGTGTATTTTATTACAATTTTACATACTTATCGTATTTTCCTTGAGTCAAACGCTTCCTAAACAATATTTATACTACATATTTGCTGGAAAAGTCATCTAAAATATTAAAATACACTTTAATTTATTTTGCGTTGTTGTGAATTAATATTATTGGGGCTTTAGGGTTAAATTCGTCTCCAAAACATATGCTTCTAAATTACGAGTATCTTCCCAACAGTGCGGTTGAAGCAATAACGTAGCGCAGCCCAACCCACCTGTTTATCCGTTGAATCCAGGGATTGTGATGAGACGATCCCCTTGCTTTGTTTACATCTAGCCACCATCGTTGACTATACCCGAATGCAACAACCAAAAATGAAGTGAGTTCCGCCCCTCACCATTTTTGGGGAAACACTCAAGCGTGATAAAGATAAATGTCAGAGGAAGGTTAGCGGAGATTGTGGTGACGTGCGAAATGTGAAATGTTCCTTTGTGGATCCATGTCTATATTTACCACCCTCTAGGGTTTGACTATCGCTTCTGAGACTCCCTCTAGCTATATCAATACTTTACTGACCTAGACCTTCCTTGCGAGTCTTTAATCCAGCCTACATCTACTTCAAATCATGAAGTGAAATTAATAGAAATTAAAGGCTTAAGCCAGAAAAAAAGCTAATGATACAGTTATGGCGTGGAACTTGTTTAAGTCGCTTCAAAGAATCACGCATGTTTCTCGTTTATTTATATTAAAATCATGGGCAAACAGTGAAGATGACAACAGCTGGAAAGCAGCGACATTGGAAAACATTTCCGGTGAAAGCCGTGTGTTGCTGTCTAATTTTCTGTATCACTGGCCTTAAACTTCACGAACACAATGTGACCCACGTTTCCGCTATGCATGTTTCATACTGCACCAAAAAGCGCTGTCGTGTGTTATTATTCTGCTCAAACCCATTGTTAAATTGAAAAGTAACGTCGGAAGCAATATAACATTCTTTCCGCATTGCGATTTCTGTTCTTCCTGGAACTGGCGATATTTCTGTATATCCTAGTATACGAACAGCAGTGGTGCACTCTCCATGAGTGCCCTAATTGCGATGTAGAGTAATGAAATGACAAACATCATCTATAAAATTGCAAGGATACTCAAAAATCATAACATTAAAACGATATTCCTGCCACCAAAAAAGCTGAGGCAGGTTGAGACCGGTTAAGTACTATATTTTAAAATACTTGATGTTTACAAAATTCCTTGCCAATGTGGAAAGACGTACAGAACAGACAGGTCGTGTGATTGAAGAGAGACGTGCGGAACACAATCGCAATCCACAACTACTACAACCAGAAAAATCAGCAATAGCACAGCATAGTCTAGACAATGATTGCAAATTTTTGTTTGATGAGGTCGTGGTTTTACACCGCAATAACTGACATTACGACAGACTCGTAAAAGAGGCAATTGAAATTAAATTAGAGCCAAATAATCTTAATAGGGACAATGGCCTACGCTGAGCACAGCTCCGATAGGAATACTTTAAGGAAGGTCATGCTTTTGAGGTGGCTGTTTATTTCTTATGCAGTTCCCGATGGAGAACATGAGTTTGAGATGGCCATTTATGTATTAATTATTCATTTTCTGATGATGGCCATGGAACTTAATATAGTCGAAGGCTCGAACAATCTTATAGATATTATATGGCTGGTATTCCGAGAAGCTTTAATTAACAATCATCGCCGTGAAAGCTTCAAACCTTATAACGTCTGTAATTAAAATATCACCATTTAAATGGCCGAATCAACGAACAAAGAGAGAAAACCACGAATTCTGTTCCAAAGGAGCGTTTACTATGCTGGATAGCGGTTGGCGAGTGATTGCTTATTAATTTTTAAAAAGGTGCTGAGACATTCTTAACACATTGCCTCCTATTATGACTTTATAAGAGTAACCCTTGAGATACGAATAAACGCATGCAGCACTTATCAGTTCATTCAAAGTGCGAAGAATGTTTGTTGTGTACATTTTAGTGAACTTACCGCTGAATATTCAAAGTGAGGCGATTCTAAAAGTGATATTATATCGAACGTGCTGTTTAATAAACCTCTTCAATCACGTTCACTATGTGTGAGCTAGAGCTAGCTAAAAAGAGAAACTTACTCCCGATTTGAAAAAGTTAAAGACAGAAAACAAGTGAAGAACTTGGTGCATACATTAAACTGTACGTTTTATATGAAGACACTGATTATGTGGCTCTGAAAGTTTGTGTAAGCTCTTCTGGTGCCCGTGTTTGTTACTCGGGAACGGTAAATCTCCTTGGCACAGTGAAGCTCGGGTTTAATTATAACTGTAATGTCCAACCTTGACTCTTTGGAAACGCTAATTAGCTATTTACCACCTCCTCTTTCAGTCGGAGTGTGAATTACGCCTGTGTCGTTCAGACTCACAAGCAGTAAGTAAACAGTGACGGACACAAACAGGCAATTCCATGGCACTTTGTAAGTCATGGCTTGCATTTCCTGGAAATATTCTCAGAGGACTTCTTCATTCTGAATGATTTTTGCATAAACGATAAACAATACGAGAGACGAAAGCTTACTATATAAAAATGTAAATCTCATTAAAACATACAATTTATGTCAAATCTCCTATTTTCTTTTGAGTGAACCATTTTCGGGATATTAGTTATTATTTGTTTGAATTTGCCAATAGTTATGCTTTTCTCAAGTAGGAATATGTTATTCAGTTTTTCATCTCTTGGCCTTGCAAAGAGAACGGAATTCCAAAGGCGTGGCATAGCAACCAGCTATTAAAACATTTGCTTAAAGCTTACCGTGTTCCCATATTCCTCTTGCACCTACAACAAAATCAGCAAGAAGATACATTCTGAAAATGCTTATGTCGATTAAAATGAAGTAGACAGAGAAATAAGCATTTGCTAGAATAGTGCGTATAAGAGTGAGTATAGTTCTACATATATTTGTGAACAGAGTTTCTCCAAATTGAATTATAGTAAAAGTCTGTATCGCAATGGGTTACACTTGGTGGATCTTCTAAGGTTGCACTTCGACTTTGTCACCAAATATTGAGGCCGCGCCGTAGCTGAGTGGTTATACCATTCGCTTCTCAGCAGAGCGGCCTAGGTTCGATCCCAGGCAACTGCATGTGGGATTTGTGATGGACGAAGCGGCGCTGGGGTGGGTTTCCTTCGGGTTCTCCGTTTTCCCCCGCCATCTCATTCCACCTATGCTCCATCTTCGTTCCATGTATCATCAGTGTCACCGCCTGCGGTGCCGTATGTAGTTAAACACTACAAACACTACCCTGACCAAATATTGATACACTTCTTAAACGTAAGTCGTACCAAAGAAGTCACGAATGAACAGATGTTTATCGCATAAGATTTAAAGTGAATTCGTAAATCAAACGCAACTTACGCGTCACCAAACCAACAGTGCAACTAATGCACGTCCGAGTGTTAAAGAATGGCAAAGTACGCGTATAGTGCAAGTAGATAAATCCAACCTCCTCTCTTTTGGAAACGGACGTCACTGATGTATATAACTTCTATGTTTTAGGTTCCATGACTTTCCAAAATGTTCAGAATACGCCACTGAGTAACAGAACTGTAAAACTATTAACAGGTGGAACTGAAATGCTATTTGTGACAAATTTACCCAAATTTTAACTTAGATATTCGATACAAACGAAATTTTGGTCAATAGTGTTTTTCTCCTCCCCCTGTCTGTTTGCACAGTAGAGCTAAACATGTCCTTAACACAGTCATCTTTATTTGTCTTTACTGTTATCAACACATAGGAGCATGTCATCCTTTGTTACAGTCGTTTCCTTTTGCTTTCCTTTGAGATATTGCAAACTAATTTCTTTCATATAATTATAACAGAATACTAGGTGAGCTAGCAATACATCGCGGAATCTAGATAAATTCTAAAATGTAGTTTAAACTATAGTTGACTAATGTTTAAGAGAACTGGTACAATAATTTTATTTAAAAAAATTAAAAACAGGATTTTATCAAGTTTTCAGTATTTTTAATATGAGTAGAATAAGATTATGAAAATATTCTTTTTATAATCTCTACTCTTACCTGTAATAACTAATGGAACTATTACATTCCAGCCACAAATTCGGTATCGAGATTTCACCGGAGATATACAAACCCTATATGAGGTCCTCTAACCCAAACAAGGCAATTTAGAAAAAGGCCTATGTGTGTGTCTGTGAACAGTATATCTAAAAAACGAAAATTCCTATAAATACCAAATTTGGTAGCTACTTAAGTTCAGTATCTTCCAAAGATGCAGCTCGAACACTTTAAATAAATCTCAACTCCATCAACTCCACATTCTTGTGAGAGGAACACAGAATGTAGACATCCAGCAGGTGTTGGGTAGCTGCCCATAACTTCCCTGCACTTGACATTCGATTACAATGCTTTTCAGCCTTGTCTATACTACCTTATCAAGACTTGGCCTTTATGAACAAGACATTGAGGACCGAAGGAAAAGATCACAAGAGCAATGGCCTGCCTGATTCAGGTGGAGAATAATAATATATTCAGTCCTGTTTGTAGAACCAAGCGAGACAGATCTGTGGTAACAAGTGAAGCTCACACTCGGAAGGTGCTGAGTTCGATTCCCTTCAACGACTACTCGGACATGGGTTTCCCGGGTTTCCCCGGGTTGGAAAGTGGGCTTATGCTGGGGTGGTTCCTCTTTTACCACGAATTTCCTGTCCATCACTTCCTCTCTATTTCAAGGTTGTAGGAACAGGCGACGGCAGTTAGTGTGTTGCAGCAGAACGGTAGAATTTGTACTCTGGAAAGATTTTCCTCCGGCGTTTGGTGGGACTCTTATCTATCACGGGACTCCAGGGCTGCGGGTGGCTTAGGTAGGGTTAGCCGGTAGCACATTGTCGTCGGGATCTGATCGCCCTTCGAGTCTCCCCTACATCGTCTCCCAAAAAGCAAGAAGGTCCTAATGGCCTGCTTGCGGTACGTGCTCCAGTTATTAAAGACACGCCTGTCTTCTTAGTCGGTATATTATGACTTTTAAACGGAGAAACTTAAAAGGATTTTTCCCTTTAATAAAATTTTGAAATATCAACCATACTGCATTCAATTTCTTGCGCTATTTAACAAAGTACCTACATGATAAAACACTATTTCAAGGTGACTGTCATCTCATGCATTCAGCTCTAACAATTCAACTGCGGTATGAAGACATCGTTTGCAATGTATTCAAGCGATGCCATCAATCCGCTTGGTGTTATCAAGACCACCCACCATCTTGAATTTGCAATAACAGAGGGAGGATGTGTTGTGGAGAAACCTTGCACATACAGTGGTAATGAGATGGTTGTCGGATAAAAGGGATACAATCCATAGTGACTGAGTGTTAACAATGGATGATTGCCCTTGTGTTTGATCTGATTAAGCCAGGCTGATCAGTGCCTGATAACCATAATTGCACAAACAAAGGAGCATGTGCTGAGAACAACCACTATTTGCATCAAGGTTTTCACAGCATTTCTGCGCCCTACACCGGTCGTTAAAAAGCAATACTAATTTAGGAGCACTGTTCCCCATAAACTTAAAACCTGGAAGGAAATATATAACAATTTTAAAGAATTACTTGGTCGTAGATAAAAATATATAAATGTTATTTTTGCGACTTATAGCGACAAGAGTTGGTATTTCCTTGGTGAAAACGTAGTGACTGTAATAATAAATAAAATATATTATGTGAAAGGAAGGTTTTACTTTTCAAAACTGTCAAAAATACATGGAGTCTCAGAGATTACGATTAAAGAATTAAATGAGAATATGAGGAAAGTATTTATAATTTGCTAAAAGGTGGCCAATGCTTTTGAAAATTCTTAGTACCTCATTGGACTCATAAAAGAAAGCATAAAGAGAGGAGAACTGGAGAGTTCAGCTTTCAAACGCAGTGGCAGGTATGTTTTTGGAAACAAATTTCTGATTGGTTTTACTATCAATGTACAGTAGTTTTGCTCACGCATTAGTTGTAAAAAGAACTCGGACACTGGGGCACTGTGCTCAGCAGATCTGTAGGGATTGCTAAGGAAGGTGTATGCAATTATTTCAGAAATATTAATTCAACATGGAAATAGTATTGTGCAAGTATTACTGTGTAAGTATAAAGTGGGATAAAAGCGGGCTCCCTGTGGCTAAAGAGGGATTTTCCCAGATATGAGATTAGATTAAGTGCGGAGGATTTCGGCACAGAAATACATGAGAAATCTATTGTACCTCACTTTCCTAGAGGAAGTGTGGAAGCAAAGGACAAACGGCGACCAAGCCAGAGTCTGCAGGCTCAGACGCCAAAGGAGAGGTGCCGCTGGAAGGTTCGTCACACACCGGGTGCCAGCAGTTACTCAAAGTAAAATCGACCGCCACACGACTCGTCACGCCGGTCACCCGCCTGATTTTCCAACCGTGAAACATGACAAGGAAATGAAATGGCCGGAAATGGGACACAGGAAAATTACAAAAACACCCCAGCACACCGATCTTGGAACACCGCGAAAAAACCCAAGATCAGAGAGATCAGTTCAATATTGCCTTTTGCACTTTGCAATTCCTGGGGGTATAAATCCTCCACATTCGGAAGGTAAGCACAATGAGCCCTGCAATTTAGTCTACATCACTATTTTTATCTTGTAATGATTTCAAATTAAGAATAGATGCCATCCTGAAGAAGGCCATGGTGTCTGGAATGGCCGAAAGCTCGATGTTCATAAATCTGACACAGCTGATCCCCCGTGAAGCCTTGATTAGTAAGAATAGATGATTATTTACTACGTACAGGAAAAAATATTGAAATATTTAAACCAAAATGTTCTTGTGATGGAAAGAAAGGGGAGAATCGCAAACTTTTAAGCATGTCCCTCAGATGACATACTTGAGAAATTGTAAAAGTGCAACATAGAGGGGCAATGCTACGAAAATATTTCACACAGATTATGCTTTTCAACAAGCCTACATTTCTTCTGTACATTTTTCTGTGTATTTCTTAATTTCTCAGTTATTCAAACTTGTACAAAACTCAATCAGTATGAAGACTTCATAAAATGTTTGCTGAAAAGTTAAGATAAACATTTAATTTGCCACATTATCATCTCAAATCTACATTGATACTATTACTATAACAATATTGTAGGAGCCATAGTGTGTTTGTGTGTGTGTGTGTGTGTTTTTGAGCGGGGGCGTATTTCCCAGCAAAAGAACATAAAATAAACGCCCAAACACCCACAGCAGTTTTTCAAGTCAAAGCCTCTTATATGACGATAATAGGAAAGGAACTGAAACACCACTCTCTCCCACTCTCCCTTCCCTGTAAGCAAAGTCTAGAAGCTATTGTTGGAGCGACATGCTTCGTAAACTTGATGCCTAAGGAAATCTGCTACTGGGACTCGTAAATGTGAAAACTTTACTTATTAAAATGGCTTTTAGTTCAAACCTGCAATTTGGCTTCTGTCAGGTTATGCCTAGAGTTATTTGCGTCATTAAGCTTTCACTTTCCTCCAATCATCCTGGAATATCTGCAAAATACCTGTTGCAGCTTTTTGAAGCATAACTTCACTAACAGTTACCGACAGGCCTTTTGATAGAATATGACAATGTGGTAAGTTGTTGGAGTAACCACTGCTGTTAGTAGGATAATCTTACTTCTAAAGCCAGAATATTGTATAACTTTCTCGTTTTCTAAGGTAAATGATCGAATAAACATCAATGGTCAATGTTTGCATGCAGTTGACGTCCGCTCAGTGATGTGTAAAGTGGATCATTGATGAAAATATGTTGATGAAAATATCTCAAAGTCGAACACATACGCCATGTTTATGGGATTCCAGATATATGCTAACAAAGACTTTCTTGCTTTATGGAACATTTTCTTTTCTCGTTATTTTGCTCTCTGTTGCATGTATTATATTAAGTTTTGGGCGTGTTGCTTGAACAACCGATTGAGTGTCACCAAATCCAAAAGCTTTCGAAACAGAAAGTGCAATATTGTGTAGTAGAATGCGAGAGACATTCGTAAAAATTCAATTATTTTGTTGTTTAACGACGCTGTAAATTACCAGGATCACAGATGGTCGTAAAGGCGTCTACCTGGAGTGTAAGCTTCTCTAGAAATCTAGGAAAGGTACCATGGTTCTTCCTTCGTGGGGTTTCCTAAAAACACTCCCGTCCTTTCGCGCATCAATCTAAAGAGAAGAACAATGAAAATGCAGGTAATGTGTTTAATATTGATTCAAATATAGGTGACCCAACTCATCCGTCTTTAGCATAAGAAGATTTCCCTTCGTTAAAACGGTTGTAGAACGCAACAGGGGAATTCCTGACGCCAGTGGCGTGAGGGAACTTCGTTCTCCTTATCAGCGATGAGAGGTAGTTCCCTAGCTTGCACTAGCGTGCGTGGTCCGTGGTAATACACAAAGCAATAGAAACAACCGTAAAGGTCTTAGAATATTTTCCGTTTTATTTACAGGGTCTTTATTTTCCAGGGAATAAACTCACGAAGGCATATCTACTTATGCCAAAGACGGATGAGTTGGGCCACCTGGTATATGTACTTTCTCATACAAATTTGACTCGTGAATGCCCTGATTAAGTATATCAGGTAATTCAAACATCTTAAACCATTAAATAACTAAACCCGCAGCGCAACAGCCATTTCCGTGCCAAGGCCTACCGCTCGGCCGATGTGTCCCATACTACTGCTCACCTCAGGTGTCATGAGTGGGGTGCAGTACTGGAGGGTGGGGCGTGTTTAGCACTCCAATCTCTCCCGGACGGTTTATGCGGTCTTTATAACCAGGAGCCGCTAATTCTCAATCAAGTAGCTCCTCAACCTCAAGGGCCTAACGAGGCGGAGTGCACCCCGGTCCAGCGGGAGAAAATCACAACGCCGATACCGGGAATCGAACCCTGGTGTTCCACTTGGTAAGCAGCAGTACTACCACAGCGCTAAGGAGGTGTCGGTCTGGGTGGCTCAGTTGGTTAGACGCTGGTCTACGGATCCCAAGGTTGCGGGTTCAAACCCGACCCAGGCCGATGGTTTTTAAGTGTGCTTAAAAACGACAGCTCCATGTCAGTAGATTTACTGGCATGTCAAAGAACTCCTGCGGGACAAAATTCCGGCACACCGGCGACGCTGATGTGATCCTGGCAATTGACAGCGTCGTTAAACAAGAAATAAACCGCGCTAAGGAGACGACCAAAACAGTTAATCTTAGTGTACTTATTTACTCATTTATTTCGGTACTCGAAATCTATCTTTGGACTTTTAAGAATTACCTTGGAAAGGAGTTTTAAATAATTTGAAACTTGACAATTTTAATTTGAGAAATAAGAGTTATTAAGCAAATGATTGCCAACAGGTAAAAATCTTGAGAGAAAGTAAAAGAGAAGGAATCCATTATCGAAGGAACCAAAATGGTTCTGGAATTTTTGTACAATGAGTCGATTATTTTGTTATCAACAAAATGAACGTTGTAGAGTAGAACAATATTTGGTATTCTGTCGGTATCCATCCTCCGTAACCGTTTTAACAACTTTTCTCTGTATTTATGAATGATGTAGTTTGTTTCTTCAACATTTAGTTCTTATTGGATGTACAGATTGTATTTCCTATCCATTTTACTATATCCAGCTATCGATCTTAAAATCGTCATTTCCGGTTACTGCAATCTGGTGTGGAAAAATGCTTTTCAACATTTCAGAGGTCCCCAAAGCATATATTTGCGCTCAAATAGAATATGAACATTGTTAGTACACATATTTATGTACCATAGATAAGGAATAGAGAAAGTGAAACAAATCTTTCTATAGACATTCAGAGGAAGTCATTTATAGAAGACATTTATCGTCTGTTTGCCATTCACACAACAGATGAGATAGTAATCACAATCACTTGGAAAGTGCTAAACCTTGCGGCGGCGTGAGTTGTAGTATTCTTTTGTTTGGTGGGTATCGTTGTTTCATTTTATGATTTTACTTTCAATGTCATTTGGCGAATGACTTCAAGTAACCACTGTGAGAGAAAATGTGGCATTGAGAGTGTTTATTTAAGTCATGGTCGTTCTTTTGAGTGTCATCTCCAGCGATTCACTTTTAGAAAGAAGAGTGGAATGACGCTGCTTGAATCTGAAAGTGAAACTGAATGTCTGTGGCAGCTATATAATTGTATTGCATGTAACACTTGCGCTTTTGATCTATAAACTTGAAACTCATGCATATCACTCGTATGCGGAACTACAGAAAAGGAATATTAACAGTTTGTTTTTAAAGCTTAGTGTTCTTTAGCGGATGGATCATATCACAAGGAAAATGGGTGAAGTGACGCTCAAATGAACCGTTTGGCTGCCTGGAAGAAACCACTAAATAGAGCATTATCCGGATAACATAAACTAAACTAAAACTAAACCCCGGCACGACAGCCCACGAGGGGCCAAGGCCTACCGCCCAGCCGCTGCGTCCCCCACCTCTGCTCACTACAGGCGTCATTGGTGAGGTGCAGTACTGGAGGGTGGGACGTGGTCAGCGCCCCCGAGCCCTCCAGGCAGTTATGCGGTATTCTAGACCTGGGGCCGCTACTTCTCCATCAAGTAGCTCCTCAATTGGTGCCCCCGGGACCTAACGAGGCTGAGTGCACCCCGTGCCAGACCTCCCAGCGGGGATTAAATCCCCATGCTGGTACTGGGGATCGAACCCGGGTCCTCCGCGCCAGAGGCAAGCGCGCTACCAACTGCGCATCCGATAACATACCTAATCTGAATTGAGCGAGGTGGCGCAGACGGTAGCTCATGAGACTCGCATCCGAGAGATCCAACCTTGCGGACCCTTGGATTTTTTCGAGAGTTTCCCCGGGTCGCTGGGCAAATGCTGAGGAGGTTACTTACATTCCCCAAATTCCCTGTCCCCCCCATTTTACTTCACTTCCTTCATCTGCTTTGCTATTTTAGGGTTGTACATATCAGTGGGAGTCTCGGGTTGCATGCCAGGGATGATCTTTGTAACCCTCTGACCTCCGAAACGTGAACGATTTCCGGATCCCAGCCCCCCCCCCCCCGGTCGGATGTTAAGCCTGCAGGGGGAAGGGTAGCTAGTAGTACCAGCTGCTACCGGGAAGTCTAAGACTGAACCCTCTTCCCGTCAAGGAGATGGGCAAAAAGATCTTCAATAGGTCGAGGTTCTAAGTCCCCCCTCAGCACTGGTCATACCTCATAGCTCAACTGAGAAATGAACTCGGGACCTATTGAATGTGAAGCAGACATGTAAGATGAATTAATTTTAGAAAGTCAAAGTCTGTTGCATATCTAAAAACTTGTTAAATGTGCATTATTATTAAATTGTTTATAACTTATGTATCGAATTAAGATAATAGTTTGAATGGTTGGAGGTTATACAGCAGGGTTGGGGAACTGATACTCACTGGGCGCAACCTGTTCACGGCCTTACACTGAAAACTGTATGTTTAACAGGTCATAAAGGGAGGAATAGGTAAAAATATAAGCCTCAATTTGGTACCAAGAATATTGAAATCGGTTCTGAAATAATAAAGTTGTGAATGAATTTTAATCTTAATAAAAATCTAAAGGAATGGATTTTTGCAGACAGCAGTAGCCTTCTGTGGTATCTTCACTTCAATCCTTCTTGGAAGATTAGCCATAATAGACTATCTAGATCACAGTGTCCGAGGTGATCCTCTCGGATACATAGCCTGTTCAAATATTCCCTAAAAGAACTCCAAGTGCTTTTGTGTGCCATTTGTGTTTTTATTAAAATATTTATCTTCAATTCCGCGAAGTTCTTTTATCGATACTCTTATATTAGATTCAGGGACATTAAATTTATCGAAATTGTAGTTCCCCCAACGGTAATATTTACTAACAAATTAAAAAGATAACAGCGGAAGCAATACTTCACCGATTGCAAAAATTGTATTACTTTTTACTCCATTGGCGACAATGTTATAAATAATTACTTAAATAACGACTTCAGGTATGTAATTTAATTATACATTGCATAATTTTATTAGGGAGACGTGCGTCCTAATTAACCCTTTTTTTTAATTTTTTCATATTCTAGATTTTGCAGCTTCTATTGTTGCCACATAGTTGTGCTGGTTCTAACGTGTAGAAGTAACGCAACTAAAGCTTGCCAACGAGATCTGTGCGAAACTTCGGTACTACTCGGATAAAGTCGGGTTACCTCGGTCGACGGGGGCCATATATCACTCCCACCTCTCGCATTGTACTGCCCCTCTCCTGTGTAGTCTCCCTCTACCTATTCACTGTGATCTGTATGTATTTATTCACTGCAAATGGGTATTACCCGGTGGTAGAGTTAAATGTACAAGTAAGATTATAAAAATAATTGAATAAACAATAGTAGTCGAATGAACCATAAAATAGTAATATAAAGAAAACTGTTCCATATACAAGGCAGATTATTATAGCATCCACATTTAAGGTTTTGTAAAATAACAGTTAGTTTTTAAATAATTAATTACTTTATTAATTTACATTCATTAACTGTCCTCTCAATATAACCAATAATTTTACCACTAGTATTCACGATTAGTTTATAAAATATCGAGCATACACCTAAGTAATCATTATAATAATTTATCCAACATTTACTCTATTTAAATTTTTCCTACATTTCTTCGTGGACAGAGGACAGCTCTGTGCACCTCGAGACATTTATAGAACTTGGAGACCGTAATGCTAATATTGTCGCCCTGCAACAGGAGAAACGGTACGAATTACGGAAACATTCTTCTGCGCATCCTGCAAATTGGTAATCTTTCGTTCCACCAGCTTTATGCTCTCTCTCTCTCTCTCTCTCTCTCTCTCTCTCTCTCCCTCTGTATTTAAAACTCCAATTTTTGGTTTCTGGTATTCTTAGTATGTATCACCACTTATCCAAGTTATCCAGTTATCAAAAACAGAAAAATATTAGAAAGCTTTCAGTTAAAGCATAATTATATGCATAAATGTGGAATATCAAATAAGTCAAGATAGCTTCGGTACTTAAGCCTGCAAGGTGGTTAACTATCCTTCCTTCATACTCCATTCGCGTTTGGAAGTTTTGGAAATTGTACGTATATCCTAGTAACATTGGCTATACATTATGCCACACATAAAGTGGGCATGAAGAGTGGCAACTCCATAAAATGTTCAAATATTAGTCCAGTACTGACAAAGGAAACTGCTCACATAATTTCTTCTGTGGCAAGTGGAAAGTTATTGTAATTATACCTTATGCTTGACAAAGAAATGCAGATTGGGAGCTCCATTATAATACATGCCAAGATTTCTCCATGATTGGGCTTTATGTAGGATTGTATTTTACGTACCACCTGCAGGGAAGTAATATATGCATGTCAAGTTCGGAGTTTGAATGCATTACAATCACTTCTAATAAGACCGGCCTCGTTTTTATGTTTTAATCCTATATGGACCACCCAAAGCATTAATGATGTGAAAGACGCGCCCTAATTTTGAGTGACGTGCAGCCTCATTTAGAATGTGCTACATTCATATAACTTTCTCACCCATTATTGTTTATTTATATAGCTTTCATAGATTCGTAAGAAGGCTCATTAATTTTACGCTTAACTTCAGAAACAGTTAAAATACATCTGTGGTTGAAGGTACAAGTAAGGTCGAGGAAACGAATCAATATACATATTTTTAGGGGCAGGTTACACAGGAATTGTAATCAAGGAATAATTGCATATCTAAATATAATCAACATATTAGTGTAAGCTTAAGAAACGCATTACCTGCCCAAACCAGAGATCCGAACGTGGGACTCCGAAATAGTTCGTTACAGGCGCCGTTTCTGCGGACAACTTTACCTGATAAGCAACTTCATAGAGACACACACGTTGTAAGGGACTAAAAATGAAACTATTTTCTTTACTATATTCTAAATCCAATAATTATTAAAATCTGAGATAATATTCTCTGCCCGTGAAAATCTGTGTATAAGCCTGGCACTTAATTTCTTAATCCAGGTTCAATATTACAGATTTCTAAATTTATTAACAATCTCCAACACTTACACCACTTTTATAACTTACAGATTATACAATAAAAGTAAAATAAAAATGAAGTAAGAATAAAATAAATAATCTGATGTGTTGCACTCACATGACTTTCTCTACTCTTGTAATAACTATTCTTACAACCTCTTATTCCTATATTTTCTTCATATTAATATAGACAAGCATTTGTACAAATTATCTCACTGTTAATTTTCTTGTAGCTAAAAGGGGGTTAAGTGACAGTCAAATGTTTTAAAACTAGTCACTATATGAAGGCATTGAAATCCCGTTCTTTTTGGGCGGCCAAGAAATAAAAAGATGAATAATGACCTTACATTTGAGAAAATTTTAATTACTGCAAAACTCACACAGCAAACGCTTGTTTGGTTCCTCTTCTGCCATGAATTTATTGTCCATCGTTTTGTTTATCTTATTTATTTGAAGGTTGTAAGAGCAGGTGGCGCCAATTGGTGCATTGTGGTGTTAAAGATTTCTCCCTGGCGCTTGCATGGTCGGCTGGTACCCTTCATGGAGGGCTCATTCCTAGGATCTCTGGATCGATGGCACTGGTAAGCTCTAGCCGGCGTTAAGATATCTGTGATTCTGAAATCGTTTGGGATTCCATCCCTGTCAGCGCACATCGTCGTACGAATCTGGTAGCCCTCTGGGTCTTCATCGCTTTCTTAATTAATCTTAAACCTAATTACTCTAAAAAGTTTGTTAAGCTTAATGTCTTATTCTAAAGCAACAATTAAAGAAATACTGTTGTAACAAATGTGTGATATTCAGCCTGCTGGTCGGCCCGGATTCGATCCCAGGCAACCGCATGTGGGATTCGTGGAGGAGCGGCGCTGGGACGGGTTTCCTCTGGGTTCTCCGGTTTCCCCCGCCATCTCATTCCACCGGTGCTCCATCTTCATTCCATGTATCATTAGTGTCACCGCCTGCGGTGCCGCATGTAGTAAAAGTGGATGTTAAACACCACCAGCACCAGACTGCTGGTAAATACATCGTTCCTTCTTAAACTCATTTCTTTTCGTATTTATATCACAGAAAACAACACCCAACATTCAGCAGACTAAAATAAATAATGTCAGCCTAAACCAAAATAGAACTGGATAAACATCAGGAAATAAATTCTGACAAATTCTGATGGAAAACGTGAAGTGGCTTCGAGCAATAGAAGCAACCGCTTCCCACAGAATCATCATTAGTCACGATTTACATGCTAACACTTCCACCAACTGAAAATTCTCCATTCATCATCCTGAGTTGTGTAATTGTGAAAATGAAATCTTCGGCAACCATTTACCGTCTTTTATTGCCGTTATCTTCTGCAGCTGCGTAATTTCACTGAATAGTTCATTTTATAACTAGGCTGACATCGCAACTAAGGTGTTACGGCAGTAAAACGGAACCAACTCCTATCACATGATTTACTCCACGTGGGGGGAGAGATATTCTGTTTGCACGACCGTACCCTTCATTGCCTGGAATAAAGTTCGTTGCTATCCTACTTCCATCCCGTAGTAATCGATTCATATCTAACTTAATCCAATGAGACACATTAGAATATCTTCCTCGTGTGCAATAAATGACGTGCTAGAAAATGGTTCCACTTTACTACTGTAAACACGCTAGTCGTGATGTCGGCCTAATTATAAAATGGACTATACACTTGGACTGCTACTTGGTTTATCGCGAATTACAAGCAGTCAAGCAGCCAATATGGCCGGGAAAATGAATGAATTAGGGTATTTGGACGTGCAAGCACGCCCGGGCTGCTTAGGGAGTGTCCCCTCTTCAGCCTAGCTTTGTTTTTGTTTTGTGGTGGGGCAGAGATCATTCAGTTTGGATGGTACATTTTCCTCTTATTGTTGATGTTTCTCTTTCTTTTTTGTTTTGTTCCCAGGTCACACATCTTGCTGCCGTCGCTACCCAAGAAGACGGAGTTTACTGTTTGCTTAGTGCTTTTTCTTGTTGCTGCTGCTTCAGGCTCTTGTTAATTTTTTATTTATGTTTGTTGTAATTTGTTCGGTGGATTTGGTTTTTTTTTTAATGTTTGTTAAATGTTGTAGGAGATTTGTTGTTGTTGTTGGGCTTCTTGTTGTTTGTCGTAGATGTGGATGAGAGTGTGTAATGCGGATTTTTTTCGGGTTGATTTGGTCGAATGGTTTTCATTTTTTGGGCTGTATTGATCAATCGGCGTCTGTATGATCTGGTATGGGCGTTATCGATATATCTGAGCATAAGTTTTGCTATATGTTGATCAATGGGCATGGTTCTGGTATAATTATGAATGTTGCTGTTTTTAAAGTTAGGTAGTTTATATGCGATGCGTAGACATTTTCTTTCGAAAGCTTGTAGTTTTTTCATTGAATCAGGTGTGATGAGAGGCATGGTGGCTACTGCGGCGTATGTTAAGTTGGGACGAATGAGGGCGATGTAAAGATGACGAAGGATTTTTGGAGAGAGGTCTCGTTTATTGAGTTTGGCAAGATGTGCTATTGTTCCAAGTATGGGTCTGGTTTATTTCAGAACTTCATGGTAGTGTGGTTTTATTGTAAGGGAGCGATGAATTTTGATGCCTAGATATTTGATGGTTTTTTGGCACATTATGTCTTCGTTGTTAAAATTTATTGTTACATTTTTATACTTCTCTTTTATTTATTTTTTTTTTTCGAAAGGTTATTGCTTGGAATTTTTGTACGTTAATTGTGATTCTCCATTTTCTTGTCCACTTTAAGAATAATTTGAGTTGTTGATGTAGTCTGTTTTTTGCAGCTAATATTTGTGTATGTGTGCTCCAATAAGCGGTGTCGTCAGCATATTGGGCTAGTTGTACTGAAGGGTAAATTGGCTGTGGGGTATCGGAGGCATATAGGATATACAACAGTCCAGATATGACACTTCCTTGTGGCGTTCCAGCTTTCATATAGATCGGGTTTGATGTTTCTCCGTTTATTTTTATTCTGGCTGTTCGGTCTGTGAGGAAGCTTGCTATCCATCTTGTTAGTCGTTTTGAAATGTTCATTGTCTTTAATTCATACAGTAATCCGTTTATCCAGCATGTGTCAAACTATGGCCGGGCGATGTTTATATAGCTATATAACCAATGTTATTGTACAAAACACAATACATAAATTTACTCATTTATTTTAAACTTGAATATGCACTATCCTACCGTGACATTACTGCATCGGACCATTGTAGTGCAGCGATTACGTGACCTCAGCTCGCGCTGCAAACATTCTATCTCGTTCGTTACGGTCTACCATCTGGAAAACGTTTATTTTTTAAATGGTGTTGCGTATAGTTTACTCTCTGTACGTGTGGGAGAGAGACAGACATATCTTATATATTTAAACGAGCATATAATCGTGTCAAGAGCTTTCAGAAAATCTAAAGAAAGTTGACCTAGCTATATTAGCCTACGCGTAACAGTCACAATTAGTGTAAACCTTATTTCTCTGTTAATGGGCCAATTTCAACAAACAGGCCAGGATATTAAAGGTCTCGTAAAGATCCATCAGAAAACCTAAAGAAGGTTGACCTAGCTATATTAGTCTACGTGTAACAGTCACAATTAGTCTAAACCTTATTTTGGTCATCATTTCTCTGTTAATGGGCCAATTTCAACAAACAGGCCAGGATACTAAAGGTCTCGTCAAGATCCTTCAGAAAACCTAAATAAGGTTGACCTGGCTATTATAGTCTACGCGTAACAGTCACAAGTAGTCTAAACCTTATTTCCGCTATAATTTCTCTGTTAATCGATTTCGGCAAACGAACTGGCATTTTAAAGTCCTCTTCCAGGGCTATCAGAATGCAGTAAGAAAGTTGACCTAGCTATATTAGTTTATGTGTTACAGTTCGTCCCGTCTATATGTTTGAAATAGAAATATAACGTATTACATTCATGCTATTTTCTCTACTCACTTTTGTTTTACGCAACAATTGATATGTTATTCTCTATAGTTCACCAACTTCATACACACCAAGGCATATATTGTTGTTGTTGTAGTGTTTAACGCCCGCTTTTACTACTACGGCACCGCAGGCGGTGACACTGATGATACATGAAGATGGAGCACCGGTGGAATGAGATGGCGGGGGAAACCGGAGCACCCGGAGAAAACCCGCCCTGACGCCGCTTCGTCCACCACGAATACCACATGCGGGTCCCTGGGATCGAACCCGGGCCGCCTAGGTGGTAGGCGACCAAGGCATATATATATATATATATATATATATATATTGTATGTTGCAGAGTGAGTAAATTGCAAAACCAGTTGACCGATCGCCATGAAAATCGGCACATTTAAGTTTTTTTTTTTTTTTTTTTTTTTTTTTTTTTTTTTTTTTTTTTTTTTTTCATGGAGAAGGTTTTTATGCAATCGATTTTACCACGCAATGTATTACGTTCACATGATTTTCTCTACTCCCTTTTCTTTTACGTAACATACTACGCCTTCTTCTACAAACAATCCATACATTTTCCCATACATTTGAAATATTCATTCTTCTTTTACTAAACACATACACATTTCTTTCACTACTCCGTCTTCCACGAACAATTCATACAATTTTCTATATGATTGAAACAGAAATGCGTATTACATTCACAAGGCTTTATCAATTAGCTTTCCTTCCTGTAGTATTTGTTATTGCTCAACAGTGCTTGTGCTTAGTGTCGCTCCGGTGTTTTAATAAAAAACAAAGAAATAGTTGAAAAGTAAAGTTGTCACAATTGGTGTCAGGAGTGTGACGAAAACCACGATATGGAACAGTTGATGAAACAAATGTTAAAGCATGATGAACGTAATGGGAAATGAAATGAATTCCGGAATGCGCCAGATGGAAACAAATATAACAGCTGAATTGAAAAGTGTAAGCTACGGAATGGAAAATATGGAAACAGAAATGGACAAAATAGAAGCAAAAACGGAAGCCAAATTGAAAAATGTAAACTCTGGAATGGAAAAAATGAAGACGGGAATGTCCAATATGAAGATACAGTGAAGATGAAAAATTATTGAGAATACTAACGAGCGACTGGCCGGGGTTAAGGAAGCCATGAAAGAACTCCACGGAAAGATGAAGGACCTTGGCCAACGTGTTAACGCCCTGGAAAATAGAGACGAACGTAGCACCAAAGAACTGAACTCCGTAGTGGAACAAATGCTCGACGAAAACCTCAAAGTAAGTGGATATCTATTGGGGAGGCATGCGTTAGGAAGTAGACGTTTTACGGCTGAAATGGTGGTGCTTATGTGGTATTTATATGTATCTCTATATCTCTTGTATCTCGGAAATTACTTAGCAATTGGGAAAAGAATTTTTCTTTAGTTACCGTTTTGCTTTTCAAGTTTATCTCAATAAGTATCTTCTACCAAAAAACAAGATTTCACAAGAAAAGGGGGGGAGGACGCCGAGCGAAGCTATACTATAAAGTGGCGTATCGTGGTGTGTAGACTTGAGTATGCACTTTGAACTTGTGTTGAGGGTACGCACAGGTGAAATTTCTAAATTCTATAATTATTAGCTGATTTTGTTCAAATTCATATCAGACCCTATATATAAAAGGAATAATGCACATTCAAATGTTCATTGTGATACCTTTAACACCTTTAAATGTATTATCTTTTCTAGCTATTGCTTTGGCAGCGTACCTAAAATGCTTCACACGATGAAGATTTCAAAATCTTGATAGTTTTAAATATTATTCTGTTATAGATAAGTACTCTCAAAATAATGTTGGAAATAGTAAATTTTATAATGCCTTGGTTTAATAAATAAAAATTATAAACGTTGAAAACATAATATTCTCACAATTTGTATATAAAAGAAAATAATTTATAGTAATAAAATATATGCTTTATGTTAAGTATAGATGTCCTGGAATGTAATGGTGCTTTTTTTAAATTATTATTGAAAAAAAATTTTTTTTTCCTTTTTATATTTTTATTTTTACTTCTATGTTTATAAGCTTTGTGTTTTGTTGTTATTGGAATTTAATTAATTTTGTTTTTTTGGGACAAATGTGTATATATACCGAGTGTTTAAAAAACAGTCCGATATTGCGACAGGAGCTTGGATTGTTTAAACTAGAACAAATGTTCCTATGAAAATTTGTCCGGAAACAAATACCTGTTGAGATAAGAGCCATTTTACCCACGTTGAGTGCGAGTTGCGTTTGGTGGAGCAGCATGCAGTTGAGGCATGAGAATCGCTTTAGTTTCAATGTGTTGGCAGGAATTGTGGTTGATAGACTCCTAGAACCATGCACTTTAGAAAACAGATTAACAGGTGCAGTGTATCATTGATTCCTGCGCATTGAGTTGGAGGACATCGTGCTTGTAGGAAAACAATGCATGTGGTTTGTGCACGAAGGGCCACCACCCCACTTTGCATGTGTTGTGCAATAATAATTAAACCAAACATTTAATGGACGATAAATTGGTCGAGGAGGTCCAGTAACATGGCCACCCCGTTCGCTTAGCTCAATTCATTGGATTTCTGGCCAAATCCATTGACAATGTGCACACGCTACTAGAGCGTGTGATCAATGCATGTGCCCAAGTGCGCTCGTAGCAGTTAGGGATTCTTGAAGAAAAGCTAAATCGTGTGTAAGAATGCACGGTAACCACATGGAGGATCTCCTTTAGTAATATCGGCATAACATGCAAATGTTACCAGAGGACAAATGGCAGAAATCATCAGAACTGCTTGGTGTTTATGGATGTTTACCAGCAATTGATCTGTTAAACCTTTGCGAGAGTAAAGTATTCACTAGAGCTCGCCTTATTGGATGAAGTCCATTGTCGGATGTAACTGGCTCATATCTTAACGCGAATTTGTTTTTGGACGTTTGTTTATAGGAACATTTATTCTAGTTTTGATCAATCCCAACTCCTTTTGCAATATTGGACACTTTCTAAAACACCCTGTATAAATTGACAGACAAATAGATAAGCTGATACCACTGAAAAAGACTAAAAGGTATTAGCTGTGTAGATAGATAGTAGGCTCTGTGTGCTGCTAACGCTATAGGTACCAAGTAGCGAAGTATGAAGGAAAAGATCCAGATGACAATGGGCGCAAGCATGGATGGGGTCCCTAACGGTTACAGCACGAACGCATCTGACGCCCTTTGCTCGACCCTCACCCACGACAGTCCCCACCAAGGATCCATTGCGGAAGCGGGGCCTGCAGGTCAGGAGCGACGCCAGGGAGATCTTTACAGTCAACGTCCAGCCGCAACCCGCTGAGCACCGTCGACACTGAAGAGGATGAGAGTGAAATAATGGGATAGGGAAATGGTGGACAGGAAAGTCATGTTATAAGTAATTGCAACCCAGCATTCGCTTAAATGACAAGGGGGAAACCACGGAAAAACCCAAGTCAGAGTGCGCGACTGGCGGGGATCGAATGTAAGTGACATGTGTTACCACGCTAGCGACTGTACTTCCAGGTATTTGTAGTTTACAAGACAATTAAACATAACTAGGAGTTATTTCCGGGCTGTTATGCCGTGGTCTGCTGGAGTTGAAGAACCCAGACGTTTCGTCCACATCTGCGGCGGACATCTTCAGTGGCGCGGTCGTAATCTCCTCGGAGAAGTTAGCGTAGCGTCTGAGGTGTGGTATTTATCCTTCTAGTGGCCTCCGCTGATTGGCTCGGGCGGCGCACGGCCGGTGGGAGGGGGCGGGCTTCGCTCAAGGTGTTGGATCACTTCAGTTTCTGCTGTTTTATGTCGTTTCTTGCCTTCAATGACAGGATACCAGTTGCTGTTTAGTTTCAAAACTTCTTCTTTCTTGTTGAAATTGTTGGGATGTTTATATATTTCAATGGCTTCGCGCTGTAACCGGGCATGGTAGTGTGTTGTGGATGAAAGGATGTTTGTGTCCTGGAACTTAATTATGTGTTCTCCCTCCGCTTCAATGGCGTGATGGGCAACTGCGGACTTATCTGTTTGGGCCAGGCGGCAGCTTCTTTTATGTTCGGTGAGTCTTGTGTTGATACTGCGTTGAGTAGTTCCGATGTAAACCGATCCGCAGGAACAGGGAATACGGTAAACACCGGCTGATGACAAGGGGTCCCGGGGGTCTTTAGCAGAGCGTAATAGGCTGTTCAGTTGCCTGGTGGGCTTGAAGACAGTCTTGATACTGTGCCGTTGTAGTATGTGTTGAATACGGTCGGTGACATTCTGGAAATATGGCAGGAAAACTATACCGTTATGTTTGGGCTTGTTTGTTTTTTGTGAGGCAGGTTTCGGCTTGGCAGGGCGGCAGGCTCTTTTGACCTCTTGAATAGAATATCCATTAGAAAGTAAGGCTTTCTCAAGGTGACAGAGTTCTTGTTGTAATAAGTGTGGCTCGCAAATGCGAGAAGCACGGTTTACGAGTGTCTTAATCATGCCTCGTTTTTGTCTGGGATGATGATTTGAGGCTTTATTTAAATAGCGGTCCGTATGAGTGGGCTTACGGTAGACAGTATGCCCAAGTCTGCCGTCTGCTTTCCTGCTGACTAAGACGTCCAGAAAAGGTAGCTGTCCGTCTTTCTCTTCCTCCATGGTGAATTGTATGCGTGTGTTGATGCTGTTAAGATGTAGTAGGAAGTCTTGAAGAGTTTCTTTTCCATGGGGCCATACGACGAAAGTGTCGTCCACATAGCGGAGCCAGACAGTCGGTTTTAGAGGAGCCGTGGCCAAGGCTTTGGACTCAAAAGATTCCATGAAGAAATTGGCCACTACCGGGCTAAGAGGGCTTCCCATGGCAACTCCATCGATCTGCTCGTAGAACGAATGGTTCCACTGGAAATACGTCGTGGTGAGAACTTGGTGGAAGATGGCGATTATATCTTCTGAGAAAATGTGCTTTAACTGTGTGAGGGCCTCTTGTACTGGAACCATGGTGAAGAGTGAGACGACATCAAAACTGATCAGAAGGTCATGAGGTTGTAGTGTGAGGCTTTGTAGTTTCTGGATGAAATGAGTCGAGTCTTTAATGAAGGAGTCTGTCGAGCCGACGTGTGGCTGTAGTAGGCATGCTAGATGTTTGGCTATATAAATACCGCAGCTCTGACAGTCCACACCTCAGACGCTACGCTAACTTCTCCGAGGAGATTACGACCGCGCCACTGAAGATGTCCGCCGCAGATGTGGACGAAACGTCTGGGTTCTTCAACTCCAGCAGACCACGGCATAACAGCCCGGAAATAACTCCTAGTTATACTGACTCCGGCCGTGAAAGCCTTCGCTCTCTCATGACTCGCCTCTACGGGGAGGAGATGTATCGTCTGATGCGTCGACTAGAAGTACTGCGCAAGCAAAAATCCTCTCTTCTGTGTTCTCTTACATTTCTTCTACGCTGCCGTGACTCGGGAATCATTCCTAGATTCCTCCGCCAGAAGCGCAACATTCTAACAGCCGCTGCTCTGCGCATCTACAACCGTTCTGAACACGCCATGCTTCGAGAACGCATTCACCAGACCAGACGGGAACTCTCTTCCAACAACAGACAGCTGCTCGCCTGACATCTACAAGTAAGTAACACACTCCACAGATACGATTGGGACAATATAGACAGGATCACATACAACTCCATGGATCACAACCAGAACAGCATCACTACTCGCCATAAGAAGAAGTTTGAACGCCTTTCGACCAAAAACAAACCTTCTACGCCTCCAGACACTAGCCGCACGGTGGTTAATTTATCGAACCATCAACTATCACCAGACGAGATGTCCTTGCTTGCCAAAGGAGGGAATTACGCAGTAGTCACACCCACGATACCAGTGGAGGACATCATTTCAAACATTGAATCAGGAATACGAGGCCTTCCAGCAGCAACAGCCAATGAGATTCCCCGTGAATCCTCTAGAATTCTCCAATACGCTAAGGCTCCACGCAATAATCTACCCTTAAAAGAGAGGACTGCACTGATGAACTTGAATAACAACAAAAATATCATCATCTGCTCAGCAGACAAGGGGAATGCCACTGTCATACTAAACCAGCAAGACTACGATGACAAAATCTCAGATCTTCTTAAACCTGACTCATACCGGAAAATTCAACGAGATCCCACAGCTCGTATTCTACGGAAAACCAACGCCCTCATCAAGAATTCTTCCCTGCCAGCAGAAGACAAACGCCGCTTCATCAAATCAGAAGCCCAGCCTCCCAGACTTTATGGCCTTCCAAAAATACATAAGCCGGATGTGCCTCTAAGGCCCATTGTCAGCGGAATTGGATCTCCGACTTATTATATAGCCAAACATCTAGCATGCCTACTACAGCCACACGTCGGCTCGACAGACTCCTTCATTAAAGACTCGACTCATTTCATCCAGAAACTACAAAGCCTCACACTACAACCTCATGACCTTCTGATCAGTTTTGATGTCGTCTCACTCTTCACCATGGTTCCAGTACAAGAGGCCCTCACACAGTTAAAGCACATTTTCTCAGAAGATATAATCGCCATCTTCCACCAAGTTCTCACCACGACGTATTTCCAGTGGAACCATTCGTTCTACGAGCAGATCGATGGAGTTGCCATGGGAAGCCCTCTTAGCCCGGTAGTGGCCAATTTCTTCATGGAATCTTTTGAGTCCAAAGCCTTGGCCACGGCTCCTCTAAAACCGACTGTCTGGCTCCGCTATGTGGACGACACTTTCGTCGTATGGCCCCATGGAAAAGAAACTCTTCAAGACTTCCTACTACATCTTAACAGCATCAACACACGCATACAATTCACCATGGAGGAAGAGAAAGACGGACAGCTACCTTTTCTGGACGTCTTAGTCAGCAGGAAAGCAGACGGCAGACTTGGGCATACTGTCTACCGTAAGCCCACTCATACGGACCGCTATTTAAATAAAGCCTCAAATCATCATCCCAGACAAAAACGAGGCATGATTAAGACACTCGTAAACCGTGCTTCTCGCATTTGCGAGCCACACTTATTACAACAAGAACTCTGTCACCTTGAGAAAGCCTTACTTTCTAATGGATATTCTATTCAAGAGGTCAAAAGAGCCTGCCGCCCTGCCAAGCCGAAACCTGCCTCACAAAAAACAAACAAGCCCAAACATAACGGTATAGTTTTCCTGCCATATTTCCAGAATGTCACCGACCGTATTCAACACATACTACAACGGCACAGTATCAAGACTGTCTTCAAGCCCACCAGGCAACTGAACAGCCTATTACGCTCTGCTAAAGACCCCCGGGACCCCTTGTCATCAGCCGGTGTTTACCGTATTCCCTGTTCCTGCGGATCGGTTTACATCGGAACTACTCAACGCAGTATCAACACAAGACTCACCGAACATAAAAGAAGCTGCCGCCTGGCCCAAACAGATAAGTCCGCAGTTGCCCATCACGCCATTGAAGCGGAGGGAGAACACATAATTAAGTTCCAGGACACAAACATCCTTTCATCCACAACACACTACCATGCCCGGTTACAGCGCGAAGCCATTGAAATATATAAACATCCCAACAATTTCAACAAGAAAGAAGAAGTTTTGAAACTAAACAGCAACTGGTATCCTGTCATTGAAGGCAAGAAACGACATAAAACAGCAGAAACTGAAGTGATCCAACACCTTGAGCGAAGCCCGTCCCCTCCCACCGGCCGTGCGCCGCCCGAGCCAATCAGCGGAGGCCACTAGAAGGATAAATACCACACCTCAGACGCTACGCTAACTTCTCCGAGGAGATTACGACCGCGCCACTGAAGATGTCCGCCGCAGATGTGGACGAAACGTCTGGGTTCTTCAACTCCAGCAGACCACGGCATAACAGCCCGGAAATAACTCCTAGTTATACTGACTCCGGCCGTGAAAGCCTTCGCTCTCTCACAATTAAACATGTTTACATATTATGTGCTTAGGGAGTTCTCATATTTATGTTAGCCAATTTCCGTTGCAGTTTCGTTGGTTATGAATATCAAAGGATATGTTTGGTATTTTCCCACACATAGCGAGTTCTACAGCTCAAAAGGACAAAACAGCAGATTTTATTTTGGGGTGGGGGAGGAGTTAGTCTGTGATGTGTGTGTCTCGGGTTTTCCCCCTGAATTTCTAGAACATTGTCATACCAGGCATTGGACCGATCATGAACACCCATCCTGGATACGTATGCTGCGATCCAAAGTTGGCTTGTACCGCGACAGGCAACTGACATAAGGCATTGGCTTATAAGTCCTTGGGAGTGTAAGTCCTCCAAAGAGGAGGATAATCCGAAGAAGGAGATGATCAAGAAGAAGATGAGACAAATACTAAGTATATCGTTTGGAAGGGAATTTGGGAATATGTCTACCGTTCTATCTGCAACACTTTGTACATCTTTTGCAAATAATATCTTGGTATATTGGCAATTCCTTGCGAGATAGCATTTTTCAGTTGTACGAGTAATTACACTGTTGAATGTGTCAGGAAAACTCTATTTAAGCTATGACAAGATTCGGAGGAAGGACCTCGATCTATGGAAGAACTCTTGTGTTTATATCCCTAAAGGGGCGCCTCCCAAGAGATTTTTTTTTTTTTTTTTTTTTTTTTTTTTTGACTGGCCCCGCTTCCGCCAGCCCAGGTGACGATCATCCGAAAGGGATATACATCGCCTGCCCTACCATGCACTACGTCTACTCTACGAGGATGGAAGGGAAAGTCGGGTGCAGTTATGTCAGGTACCGCCGAAGCAAACCTGATGTTAGTGGGTAACTCTAAAAAGGCGAGTGGGGTGAGAGAATACAAAGGGTGTTCGGACCTGAGGAGAGACGACAGCAGAGGGCAGGGTAACAGCTGTAACAGCTACAGATTGAAACTGTCCGGTGGAGGCTCTGACAACCAGCTCCTTTGCTCTCTTCGGGCGTACAAATCCCCTGGGGGACCGGTATCAGGAGGACGAGGATTTACAGAGAGAAAATTCGCTGCCATGCACATCGAAACTCCCGCTGACACTTAGTACCCTGAAATAGCCAACCAGGGTGAAAAGTGAAGTGAAATGAAATGAGGCAACAGGAAGTTCGGAGGGTGTAATTATCCTTCCCAGCATTCATGTAGCAACCCAGGGAAACTCCTAAAAAAGACCATGGATCAGGAAGGTCACCTACGAGAATCGAACCCACAGGCGCTGTCGCCTAAGTTATCCCGATTGGTTTCTCTAAGCTAATCCTAACCAAAAATTGACCTGGTGGAGATCTGGTGAGAGCTGAGACCATATTTTTGGAATATGTCAATTGAGTGACGCACGTCCAAAGAACTGTTCAAGCTTTCTGATTTAATCTCCATAATTTAGAACTGAATATGGAAATGTTCTAAAATCGTTAAGTTCTGAATATCTTGAAAAATACTCCTATTGCGTTCATAATAGCACTGCACCAGGTGTAACTCAACATTTAGTGATAGAGCCATGATTTGTAAATGATAAATACTTATTTTATTCCAGAAAATGATAACTATAGTAAATATGGTATATAAAAAGAAACAAATTAATACCGAACCGCGATGTTTGACCAATGCAGTGCGATTTTTATTTTTTCCTTAACTCAAATGCTATACCTAATATTTATAACGCTTTAAATTTTGAAGTGACTTTTAATTTTATTCATTACACATTTTGTTATAGATAAAAGGGTGATAGAGAAAACCAAATAATACATGTTTAGAAGTGAGCCGCTACATACTTACTGGACTTGAAATTCCATAGTCCTTCTATGACGGGCCCTAATGACCCAGTTGTCGACGGACCCTTAAACCCCATGCATTCATTCACTCACTCCTTCAGTGATATTGCAATGTATAGCTGATTGAGGATAGCACTTTAAAAAGATACAGAGTATTGAAAAATTAAAAAAAATAATAACGCATATATCGAACATGGCTTATGCTACAAAAAAAAAGCATTTGGAAATCAATTGTGTTTTAAATATATCTAATGTTTTTGTAGTGGGGTTTTGTCTATCTCAACGCTTAGCAGTTATACAAAATTATTCAAATTTTTTTTAGAGTGAAGATGACTTCATAGGCTATTCCCAGAAAATTCATATACATTGATTTGTCATGTAAATACCTTAATTTGATGCTATTTGAATCAAAGTAATCAATATTCGTTCATGAAAAAATTGTTTTGTTCTTCGGTATGCCTACCGTCCAAGTAAGGTTCTATTTTCTTAGCACTGTGTCGCCGTAAAGTCCGACCACCCGTAACACGCTGTGATACAGAATGAAAGCAGGAGAATAAAACTGCGGGTTGCAAATTAGCATCCTTGGTGTAAAGAGTGGTTTGGAATGAAGCAATTTTCTTGAAAATCCTCGTATCATATTTTTGAAAGATCTTGAACTTAAACTTAATGATGTATGCTTATACAAGTTTTCGTTTTTAAGTTCTAATGTTCACAGATACACACACAGAGCTTTTACTAAAAATGTTTTATTATTGGTGTCTCAAAACAGGTACTTCTGTTGAAAACTCGTAATCTAATTTTTGGGTGGGTTACAACACCTCCTCTACCAGTCCTTCAAGGTACGTGGCAGAGAAGTAAAATGCAAGCTTCCCCATATACCAACGCTACAGTTAAGGAAAACGCCTGGGAAATAATCTCAAACACACAAACGCAATGACTCGACGTTCATCAGGTACATGAATGGAAGGATTGAGTCTGATGAAACCTGTCATCAGTGTCACAATCATTAGAGGTGCGAGAGCTCTTTCTAGAAGCAAATCAAGCCGCCCCTTTCACCCGCATAATGCAAGCATACGCGCACGCACCTTCAACTTTCATGTTACGTGATAAATACTGCGCGCGTGCGCCAAACGGGCTCTCTCTCTCACACACACACATACGTTAAACGCGCTACTGACCCACTAATACCAAATGATAAAACTAGAAAGAGTTGTGTTCGGTTAGGCCGCGTCCTTCCCGCGGGCGAAGCGCTCAGCGTAGTGCGGCGGCTTTCTTAATCAGCTGCGTGCAGTCCGTATAACATACTCAATTATTCTGATCATCTCTTTATACCAGCCATGTCCAAACGCTGAGTCAGTCCTTAATATTTCCCACATGGCATCTATTTGGAAGGAGGGAGAGGAGTAAATCGACCTTTGCACTATCAAGTAGTGTTATCTTAAGTTACGACTAAACATTGTGCATAAGAAAGGACTACTGTGCATTTACAACACCAAAGAAATTTAAGATATGTTGTATAATAAACAATAATCTTCAATAAACAGTAAATTAATCTTTCAAATTCGGTATAATAATTGTCTGTTATACAGGCAGAGCAAAAGACTTCCGAACCGGCTGCTCGCTGTTTTGCCTGTTTGCTCGTTGCCGTCTGCCCTTATCATAGAAAGGCGCGGATGAAACCATACAACATTTTTAAAACGACTTCTAAAGACTTTACTTATCAACTTTATGAAAGGACATGTTTAAGCGGGCCACGTTGTTGTCCATGCATTTTTGGCACATCTTTAGGAAACTATCCATCATTCGCCGTAGTTCACGTTGAAACTGAAATTATGTCAAGGAGATACTAGTCGATAGTTAAGGGGAAGACGCAATAAAGCTGAATAGATTAAAGTCTCAAGAACGGAAGCCTAGGCAGATTTAAATGAGTGATAAGGTTACAATTGTTGTATGTACAAAGCTCTAACGATTCCGCGGGCTGATTCCTATCTTACCATGACGTGCTCTAAAATTGGCCAATGGAAATTGCTTACTTCGTGTCGCCCACGCATAAACAACTGCAACGCAACACACACTCGTCTTGAATCGAGCCGAGAGAACGCACGTGCAATTTGGGATTTGTACATAAGCTAGCGCGTATACATAATTCGGCGGTTGCTAAAGGGTGACAAAGTTAAAGTGTTATAACGTTGTAGTTGAAGTTACAAAGTTACATTCTATTTAAATATCGTCGGCAGTTCTCTACAAATCTGGAAATTTCCAAATAAAGTTAAATGTTGGTTAATTCTTCGTTTGGTTCCATTCCTACAACTCACGCATACCCTGCCGATTAGGACCTCTTGCTAGAGCTAGCCCGGACACCAAACACGAGATCTTATAGGTCTTAAAGGCGACGTCTTCGATTAAGAGGAACGTTTGCGTCAACGTTGAGAAATGATGGCAATTTCCTGGCAGATATTTTGTTTTAATTCTTCCAGAGTGTGTGAGTTTGTCTTGTACACATTATGTTTTAAGTTACTCCAAAGTTAGAAATAATTTATTGGCGCTCTGAGAAACCTTTCTCCTCTAATGGTGCACCATACACTAATTTTTTCGTCTTGAAGAGATACTTCATGAAAATGGGTTCTCAGTTATGGGGGCTAATATTTTTCGAGTCAACAGTTGACTCCCGTTGACATCGTGAATACAATTTTGCCCCCCCCCCCCCACTTTTCTTTAGAAAATTAAGAGACAGGGAGCGTGATTTTGTATTTTTTCCAACAAGACTCTGTAACAGCTATACGGCCAATCTTTCGATGAGAAGAATTGAAGAATTGTTACTAGAGATTAGTAACAATTCCCCTCGACCTAACTCCCGCAATTTCTATCTCTGGGGTAACTTAAAAGATGAGGTGCATAGGGCAGAAGAATTAAAACAAAATATCCGTCAGGAAATTGCCAATATTTCTCAACGTAAACTATGGCGAGTGATGGATAATTTCCTAAAGAGATGTCAAAAATACCGGGTGAGTCTTCTCATCCTGCGGATTAGTAACTAGACCACCCTGAATGTTACAGACGATGCGAAATGCAGGTGCTGACACTGCATTCACCAGTCCGCTGATTACGGCTACGGTGGTGCCTTTTTTTAACGTGTTCTAATTGCGCAATGGTTAACATGCTGGAATGCCATGGTGAAGGTCGGAAGTTCAAATTACGGCTGTGAATAAATGAGCTTATTATTTATTTTTGTTTAAGTTTCGAGAACGTTCTAGCAAATCATGTGTTCTTTCGAGTGCACTAGAAAGTGAATTTGTCTATAAATACCAACTTTCAGCTGTTTGCGCTGACTGTGCACTTCTTTGGGTTCAAGAGAGGTTCTCAACAATCATAACATGGGCTTGCAAAGTTATCTAGTATGTATGTACCCACGTACCGCATTTTGTAAACTCTCAGAACAGTTTATTGGCTTTTTTGTATGAAACAATAGCTTTAAATAGTCAAATATTATGTAATGGTGTCATCCATTTGTAAGTTATAACTGCAATGTTATTATGCACTTATTTATGATGCTCATTAAAGCATATTCTAACAAATAATTTGTGCTGTCATGAAATTCACATAGTTCAACTAATTAAGTGAAACGACGCTTACATGCCACAGAATCAGTTCTCGTTTAATTTACTAAGCATAAAAAGTACCTTCAAGTGACAGTATTTGAACCTGAGATCTTCACCAGTGAAAGCGAATGCGGACACTGTTGCGCTACGAGAGCAAGTCACTTCATACACACATCGGTACAAAGCAGTAATTTCGGCCGAAACTGATGCGACGCGATGCAGTGGACAGTATTTACGACACAGCCTGTAAACCGCCGGGACTGCATAACTTCTCAATCCGCAGGACGAGAAGATCACACGGTACATGGACAATAGCATATCGTATATGGCCAGTTTAAGCATCTCCTTTCACAAAGTTTGTGAATAAACTCTTTAAAAGTAGTTTTAAAAATGTATGGTTTCATCCGCGCCTTAGTGGCAGACAGCAACGAGCCCCGAGAATGCGGACAGGCAAAGCACCGCGCAGCCGGTACGTAAGCTTTTGCTCTCCCGGTAGATCTTTTTAGCTGTGCCGAGAGATGGGAATCTGTTATTCTAGTTCTGTTATTATGTTTTATTTGGTTCATTCGAGAAAAAAGTTGCTCGTAAATGTATGTGAAGGCGAGTATTGCCAATATATCCTCTTCTCTTCTCTTCTGGCTCTACAACCCTTGGTGAGCTTTGGCCTCCTGAACAATCCTCCTCCACATATCTCTCCCTATCTTCTACTTTACTTTTCCACATTCTGGTTCCAACCTTTCTTAGGGCTTCGATTACATCATCTAACCATCTTGTTTTTGGTCTTCCTTTTTTTTCTAGCGTAAAATCTTCCTTTCAATACTCTTTCTGGCATTCTGTCTTCCCTCATTCTCTCTGTGTGCCCTAGCCATCTTATTCTTTGTGCCTTTATAAATTACACAATATCTTGCTGATTAATTAGTTCTTCTATCTCATAATTATTTATTATTCTCCATTGGTATTTATCCTTTACAGGTCCACAGATTCGTCAAAGTATTTTCCTTTCAAATCTTCGTAGTATTTTTTCATCTACATTATTTAGGGTCCAAGTTTCAGCAGCATACGTTATAATTGGTCTTATTAGTGTTTTATACATCTTGTATTTTATCCCTGTACTAATAAACCTATTTTTAATACTTTTAAATTTGCATGATAGGCTGCATTTCCACTTTGATTTCTTTCTTTTATGCACTCGTTTAAGATATTATTTACGAATGCTCCTAAATATCTAAATTTGGATACCCCTTCAAATATTTTGTCTCCAACTACTAGATTTGAAATAATTATTTTGCTTTTTCTGCTGTCATTTTCAGTTATTTAGTTTTTTTCTCGTTTCCTTCTAACCCTATTTCTTTAGAGCTTCTTTCTAATTCTTCATAAACCGCAACTAACACTTTTGTCTCTTGCCACAAACAATATGTCATCTGCATATGCACATGTCTGACTAGACTTAAAAATATTGTTCCTTTAGAATCTATTTTTTCTATTGCTCTGTGCAGGGCTAGGTTGAATAGAGTCGTAGATAGTCCATCACCTTGTCTTACTCCTACGTTATAATTAAAATCCGGACTTAATTTATTCATTAGTTTCATTTTGGCTTTTGTATTTTCCATTGTCATTTTCATTAGCCTTATTATTTTTGGTTGCACTTTAACACATTGCAAGGTTTTATAGAGCACTTCTCTGTCAATTGAGTGGAATGCATACTTAAAGTCAATAAACAAAAAGCATAAGTCTATGCCATGCTCATAAATGTTTTCGATTATTTGTCATATTACAAGTACCTAGCCTATTGTACTCTTGTGACTTCTAAATCCACATTGATACTCACCTAATACATTTTCCGCATACTTTTTAACTCTGTTATTTAAAACACTTGAAAACATTTTGTATACGACATTTAGCAGTGTAATTCCCCTATAATTATGACATATTACCCATTTTATATATTGGGCATATTATGCATGTTTTCCAGCTTTCAGACATCTGTTCCTTCCTCCATATTTCTATTATTAACTTATGTATTGCTGTTATTATTCCATTCCCACCATATTTAATTGGCTCATCAATTATGTCATCTTCTCTTGCTGCTTTATTATCAGGGAAAGGAATTATATGGACTAAAATGTATGAAATATGTAAATAGGTATATATGCAGTTATTTTTACTAAAATATGGAATTAAATATGGACCTATAATTATAAAACAAATGACTATCTATGCTAAATATTGATATATTTTAATAAAACTAACCAAAGAATATAATAATGGACATACCTTGTCTTTAAATTATTATGTGAACTTCAAAAAAACACAATTTCTATTGTCTGTTATAATATCAATGGGTTACAAACATTTCTTTCAAGTTATGAAAAGTCGGTCTGGGTGGCTCAGTTGGTTAGACGCTGGCCTACTGATCCCAAGGTCGCGGGTTCAAATCCGGCCCAGACTGATGGTTTTTAAGTGTGCTTAAAAACGGCAGCTCCATGTCAGTAGATTTACTGGCATGTTAAAGAACTCCTGCGGGACAAAATTCCGGCACACCGGCGACGCTGATGTGATCCTGGCAATTGACAGCGTCGTTAAAGAACAAAATAATAAATAAGTTATGAAAAATGAATCTTCTTCTATTGTCTCTGAGGACAGATTTATACTGACTGAAACTGCGTTCAACATCAGCAGAAGTAACCGGTGCAGTCTTCAATTTCACGATGTCTGTGGGGATAAGTCCAAGTTTACCTTCACTGTTGAATCACCACTCATCACAGCAACAACCTTTCGTAGCTCTTCATATCCAGGGTTTTTTGAAAGTACAGTGTCCACCTTAGCTCTTACTGCATCTGCAACTTCACCTCTACCGCGATTCAATTGTTCCACAGTGCTATTTATAATTTCAAAGCTTTCAGGAAGTGAAAGGTGCCTATTTTGGAGACTTTTGAGTGTTTTATGATACATGAAAATGTGTTCTTAATGTAAGTTAAGTCATTCCTCACACTTGTGTCACAGGCAACTGTTTTCGCAGTATCAATTGAGATATCATTTTAGGATAAACTACAGATAATGTTTGTCCAGCTTTGAGCATGTAAGGGGCAGCATTGCTAATAAAAAGTAACACATTATCGTACATACTACCCTGTTGCCATAGGATACCTATAGCTTCGTTGAACAGTTTAACTACAGTTTTGTTATTGCACTTTTCTAGAACATCACAATGTAAAAGAATCCGTTGAGAATATTGTTCACTTAACAGACCAATAACTACATTGCCAACAAGCCTACCTTCTTTGTCGGTAGCCTCAACGATAGAAACCCAAATTGGACCATCTTTAATTTCATCTCTTATCTTCTGTACTATCTCATGGTAGATGGTTGGAGCATATGTCTTCCTAAGCGTTGACTCATCCGGGATTGTATGTTGAGTATATTCCTGAAGGAATTCCCTGAAGATCTCATTTTTCAGTTTGTAGAGAGGAATGTCAGCAGAGACGAGAGCACGGCACAGCTTGATGTTGAACTCGGACCATGCATTCGATGTTGTTGGTTATGTTTAAAACAATTGTCTCTGCTTGGAGTTTCGGTGTTTGTTAGACTGGTGTTTACTAGTTCGAACATGTTGTTGCGCCAGGAACTTTTGAGCAGAAGATACTGCACACTGGCAGAAATTACAAAACAATATTTTATTGTCTGTTGATAAACCATCATCTTTAAATTCTGAAATGTAACATTTTAATTTTAAAGTGACTGGATGTGATACTTTTGGCATGTTTACCGTCTTTATAGAATGAACTCTGCCAATGTGTATTGTGACTTTGTGGGTTCGTAGAATTACAAGTGCAATTTGCAGAATATTCGTGGTTACCCCAGCATTCGCCTACTGAACTGGCAAAACCACGAAAAAACAAAAAACAACCCAATGTCAGTGTGGCCGACCCACTGGGAATCGAACCCGGGAACTTCCAAATACTAGGCTCATATGTTACTGCTCGATTTCTTTACGCGATTATTTGTGGTTTTATCAAACACGGTTCAATGTATTTTGATTAAAATATCATAGCTTACCACTCTAAACCCAGCTACTGCAGCAATGTATATGTTCAAAATGTCCCTCTAATTGCTTTGAACAGTGTATATACAACCTCTGAGATGCCTATCTCTGTAGATAATGCAAAATGTATGATAGGATAATAATATAGCAGCTATGGCTGATAATATAAATTGCAAAATTCAATGTTTTTAATGAAAATGCATTCTGTTATTTATAACAAATTTTCTGCTGAATGACTCAGTATTTCAGGCAGTCAACCGATACGTGAGACCTGAACAAGCCCAGGACTTAAAAAAAGAAATTCAGATGGCATTTAATGTTTCATCAATGCACTGTGATTCAGAATAGAGTTAAGGTGTTGCTTTTTCATCTTTTGCTTTTTACTTTTTTCACGCTGTTTCGTGTATTTTGAGGCAAATTCTGGTGTACATAAAATGGTCAACACTAACCAAGATAAAAGTTTGCATAAATTAGTGCGTTTACAGCATTATTAACAATTTTAACCGAAAATTCGTGTCTGAGTCAAAGTCCTTCCCTTGCAAAAAGTGTATTTGGGTGTCTCTTTTCAGTTTCCACTGCACTGTTGAGAGGCCATTTCCAGATATTTGAATAATCTCAATATAGTATTGTTTTTCCAAATGTTTCATGGGAGACAAACATTTGTTTCCAATGTGCATTAACATTTTACACATGAAAAGATCATTTTAAAAGGTAGTTATTGGTATAACTACATTTGTGTTGAAGATTGCAATATTGCTTCTTTGTTTTAGATCGCTGCCATAAAGAGAGGGACGTCATAAAGTGGCCGCACTGAAGCCGTAGTTCAGGTACGTCAAACTTTCTGACCCCAGAATTCAAAGAGTCCTTCATGTGAGTTGCGACCAATAAAATAATGAAGGAATGCTTGAGTGAGTGCATGAATAACTAATATTGTCACAATCCAATTTTCGTTTACAATCGCTGTGAGCGTTGCTTCATAATGTTATTAATTTATAAAATGAAAATTCTCAGAGTTCTTAATGCTGTTCAGCACCTAGCAAGAGCGTTCTCTCTTATAGATCCCGAACTATAATTTGATGATAAGTAAGGAATTATTCCTAGTAATTACTTTCGAAGAGGTCGTTTTTAAATTCAAGAGAAACACAAACTTTCCCTACAGACTTGGCTTCGACTATAGATTCTGTCAAGAAGTGACAGTAAAAAGACAAAGGATTTGCATCATTACTAGGAAAGAAATACAGCATTCAGTTGAGTCACGACGTTAACTTTCCACTGCGTTTATCTATTCAACACCTTTGTTTCAAAGCAGCTCACGAAAGTGTGCAAAACTGTGTAATGCATTTGATCCAGAGGGCATTAGCATCACTTGTTTTCTCTGCTTCTTCAGGAATTTGAAAAGTTAAAAGTACAACACGACCGCCTTTGTAATTCAGCTGTGAGTAGATTTGTCTCGTGATCCGCAGGCAACATGTTCGTATCAATTAGATAATAATTCTGAAAACTGAAGATTTTACAAATAAAATATTATGCCATATCTTTACATGACTAATAAATCACATAATTTGAATTTTCAATCTTCATTTTGAATGAATTTTGTATCGCTTTGTGCGGCTGTAAACCATCCATAGCAGATAGCTGAAAGTTTACCATACACGTAAAGGTCTAAATACCATTAAAACACACAATATCAACCCGCTAATTTTCTATCTATTTTCGATATATTCGCTACCACTGATTTAAATTTTCCATTGGTCACGTAAAGAGTATGGAATTTCAAACCGAAAATGTAGCGACCACTTTTTAAAGAATTGACTATGACTTCACGCTTCTGTATCCCACTTGTAAGTACGGGTATCACTTCAGCAAACGTTTGTCTCTATTAATATGAAGTGTACAGAAACTTAAGATTGTTTAAAGAACAGTTCGTATAATAGACGTACAAATAAACTATAGTAGGTAGAGAAAGGAATTTGAATGTAGCATGTCAGAATGTTTCCATAAAGATTGTTTCCTCGGCGTCGTTTAATAAATAAATAAATTGTACCACAGTGGAACTAACTTGCATTTCTTATATTGATCAAATTGAACTGAAGAATGATTCAGAGACAAGCATACTAATTTGCTTGGCCACAAGGCATATTAACCTCGTACATGATACATTTTTCAAACTTACTTGCCATCATTATATAGCTATTAATTAATATACATGTGTTGGCCATCTTAGTCTCCGGGCTGTAGAAAAAAATTACTTAAACGAAAAGTATGCATGTTCTGCTATAGAAATAATAAACAGAAAATATTCCAAAGAAATTGTCCAAAGGGACTTCTTTTTAATCTATATATTTAAAACATCCAGAAATTTTTGAACATATTACGAGCCAAGTCCCCATAATTACAAAAATAGTTTTCAAATTCTTGTTCAGTCAAACGGTTAAAAAACTATAAACGTGCTATTTGCACCGAATTAAGGGGTTTGTTACTCAGCTTGCTCCTACAGTACGGTTTGTCCTTATTTCACTCGTGTGGTTGAAAGTTGTGGTTGGGTTACTATACTAAACTCTGTCCATAGAATCCGCAGAAGGGAGCAACATTTGCCCCCATTACCTAATCCAGACAAGATGAAAACGAGTGTCTCCCCCGCACCAATCCTCTACTTCCTGGAGCCAACTGCACGGCGCACTTGGATAGCCATTTTATGACAACAGCCGCGCAGAAGTCGCACTTTCGCTCTTTCATTCCAAGAACTTGGTGCAGATGTTCATGCTTCCGACATGGAATTAATCGTGTTACGTCATTTCCATTACTGAAAGATAATTGAATTTACTCACTTTGCCTATGAATAAGTTAGGTTAGGCTGAGGTTAGGCATAGGGTTCCGTATTCTTAAAGATCGCGGAATTTCACAAATCATTAAGGAGAGTAAAAGAGCTAAGATACAAATGTGTACACCGCACAGATATTAATAAGAACTTTAGTATCAGCAGTTACTTACTGTAAGCTCCACGGTCTTTTCTTTTTATCTATGCTATTAGTTATTATTTGTTACAAACATTTATCCATTTTATAGAACATCTATAAAACCGAAATATTGATAGTAAAAAGAAATTAGTACATGTTCTTGGTTTTAAATTGCCTCGCTTAACCATACAATAGTTATTCTGAAGTTATACGAGGCTGTATTTTACTTCAACATGCATTCTGAAACAGACTACGTCTGATTGGCTAGAAGACACGTGACTGCGACATCGTTGAATATTTGTCTTCTGCGCAACCGCCTTCATTCGTAACGGGGACTACAGAAGGCAATAAAGTGTGATTAGCAGGAACTGGTATTTTCTCATTTGTTACAATATGTTCAGTTCGTCTCTTGTTTCTTCAATTTTTTAACTGAAAGAAATCTGATTACTAATTGAATTAAGGAAAATTAACAACATTTAGCAGTGAAGTGTGTGTTATTTAGTTCTCTTGCGACTTGTCGGCTAACCCCGCTCCCTCCCCCCCCCCCCCTTTTCTTGCATATATACACATAACCAGTATTTGTTATCAAACATGTTTGTATGTAATGTGTGTTTGGCGACCCGTTTCGAATGTGTGGGCTTCATCTGCAAATAGGTGTCGTCATCGTCCAACGTCCTACCGCATAAATCCACGTACAAAGTTTGCTCTCTCATTGTTAATATAATGTTTGGCTGCATTTTCCAACTATGCTTGCAGTGGCTTTTGTGTATTTCTCTTTTCTTTAGGCATGTAACCGGATTTTGTGAAAATATTTCTGTGAAACTTTTCCTTTTATCTGACACAGATATCTAACTCAAGGCTACAGACAAATCGTGCAATGTTCCGTCTTTCACCTGTATAATTCTTGTTTACCTTAATAGTGATAACATCATGACTAGCAGCATAAAAACCTGACTGTAACATTCGCATTACTTTCTTCATTTGTTGTAACATTTAATTTCATAACTCTCCTACACATGATTCATGCGAAATCTTATGTATTCCGTCTCATTCCGTTAATCGTTATAAACCAGGTAACACCATACTGTGTTACGTATTTTCACAATATTTATACAATATTTTCCTTCGACATTCACTATACTCTACATTGTTTATCAGTGCTACCATGTTTATCAGTGGTAGTCTCTGGTAAGCAGTATCTTGGATTAGCTCCTGATGCAGGACAAAGGGCTGTTATCTCAGAACACATTACAGAGATTTCCTTCTTCCTAACACGGATTAGGCCTTTTTGACCTGTTCTGAGGCTAAATGAATTGATCGCTCCGTTGTCGTCCAATGCTTCTCCGTCCTGATGGTTTGTAAAAAACAGCTTGCCGTCGGTATCTCTCAGAACACAATCTTTCCACTCTTTCTGATGTCGCTGAATCTCATCAGTTATATTTTCATCCGTGAGTTGTGCTCTTGTGTCATTATTTCTCATTCTATATTATGTTATTAGTCCCATAAGTGATCGTAAGAATCTTACTCGGGTTGTTTCTAATCTAGATATTTCTCTAGATCGTATGTTTCGCAAGAATACGTTAGTGCTGGTTTTGACACAATATTGTGTAGTCTTTGTTTAGCTTCTCTTTTCATGCTTTTACTGAAATATCTTTTTATACATCCATTTAATTTCCTATAGGTTTCTATGTTTTCCTCTATACCTGCTTTTGCATTCCAAATTAATATTTTAGAGCCTACATAATTAAATGTTGACACTTGTTCAATGATACCTTCCTCGATAACAATGTTTTGTTCTTTTTTGTCCTCTTTCTATCATTGCCATTGCTTTTGTTTTCTTTCCAGAAATTTTAATGTTACACTTTTTCCGTATTCATTCCGTTTTCATTTTAATATTTGAGATTTCCTTCAGGGTTAATTACTTATTACATAACAAAGAGGACAGGGTCTCTGGAAAAACATGAACACAGTAAAGAATCACAGTAAGAGTAGTAAGAGGCAACACTGAAAACATTTAGAATGTCATGTTTCTAAAGCAAATGTAATGTGCCTAGGTATACATAACCAAACTATGAACATAATTGAGTTCGAATTGAATCATATTTATGTTTAATCTTTTATATGTTAACTAATAGGCACTTTATCCAAATAGTAATTATCTCTTCAGGGAGAAAATGAAAGGGAATTCTTTATTATTTTCAATACCGACATCATATTTTACATTTTAATAATAAATTAAAATAAAAAATTAAAATGGAAGCTATGAGTACCTACTTTTATTTCACTAATATCGAATTCGATTCCTATATAATCCCTCAAAATGAATTAAATTTCAAAACACCATACCCTCCCAACTTGATCCCAATTGACTATCGCCTTTTCAAGGCTGAAAGAACACTTGCGAGGACTTCATTTGGCTGTAAGAACATCCAAAAGTAATTGTTCAGTGGTGCGGATGACATATTCTGATAAAACGTAGTCTGGGGAGTTGGAGAAGTTGCCAAAAAAAGTCCTACACCATTTTTGAGAACCTAAAAAATGAAAATTCCCCATGCAAAGTTGACATTCTTCCAAAATCTTTACCCTACATCCCCCAAGATATTTCACTTTAGTATGAAGTTGATAATCTGCCTCCCTCTTTCTCTCTCTTTCGCTCTCTTTATATCTAACCTCTTTCTCTAACGGTTTAAATGCTATTTACTGTGTGCTTTCTCTCTCTCACTCTCACGCGGACACACACACACACACACACACACACACACACACACACACACACACACACACACACACACACACACACACACACACAGACACACACACACAGATGCGCACATATGCATCTTAAAAATGTTTTAATGAATATATCAAATTGCATATTGTAATATGGAATATATGGATATTTTCGAATTAATAACTTCCACAGGGAAGCGATACAAAAAGTTAATAAATACAGTGAGTGTACTTAGACAACTTCATAAGTTCAGTGCCCCATCAACCTTTGTCAGTGATTGATCTTGCATCACTCCTGGCATTGGCATAAATGTCTAAATGCGGTAATACATCTACCTTGAACTAGCTACAACTAGGTGAACAATTCGTTTATGCAATACTGCAGTTATAAACAGGTTGTTGCGAAACTCAAAACCGCACGTTATTGACTTCTTATGGTATTCGCAGTACAAAGGTAGTGCAGAAATAATTATGTAATAAATCTGTTGAAACAATATGAATTTACACACAACTTCCACTCAACCTCCAAAATCAGAGTAAAATTCCCTTTCTATTTCTTCCTAATCTGACTGATAACAATATATGGAAAGAATTCAATAAAGTGTATTCACACGGCTTTATCAATAAAAAATCCACATTTATCCGATGTACTCATTTAAAAAGTGCTTCTTCTATTCACGATAATTTGTCTAGAAATGACGAACTCCTTACTTGCGTGAAACATATGGAAATTATATTTAAATATTTATTCGTGAAAATAAGTTCTTGCTATTGGAGGAAAAAATACGAGAAACTAATAGCAAATTTTCAAGTCTGTCCATTACGTGATGCATTGACACTTGAGAAAATTGTAAATATTTCGCACGGAATATTTATGCTATGAAAAAAAGAATTATCAAGTTACCATTTTTTCCCCAGTAACTTTATGTGTATTTCTCATGATTTCTTAGCGATACAAAATTGTACAAATGCAATAAAATAAAGGCATCGCACAGAGTTTGCATACAATTCATGAAATGCATTTAATTTGTCATGGACATATTTTAAACGTGCGCTATTTTAATCAACATTCTATGCCTTTTTTCGAAGAAAATATGAACTCAATCAACATTTTTCCATGTATGGGGTAGTTTGGGGAGACAGTATTTTCTTAAAATCTTCATGTCATGTTTTTAGAAGACGCTGAACTTAAAAATCACACACACACACACACACACACACACACACACACACACACACACACACACACACACACACACACACAGACACACACACACAGATGCGCACATATGCATCTTAAAAATGTTTTAATGAATATATCAAATTGCATATTGTAATATGGAATATATAGATATATATAAAAATATGAACTCAATCAACATTTTTCCATGTATGGGGTAGTTTGGGGAGACAGTATTTTCTTAAAATCTTCATGTCATGTTTTTAGAAGACGCTGAACTTAAAAATCACACACACACACACACACACACACACACACACACACACACACACACACACACACACACACACACACCCGCGCGCGCACCCACACGCACACCTTATTTTCTGTGTTTATTCGGGGATCTCAAAAACATATGTTCACAGCGAAATAATTATGTCGACTTTTTGAGCGGTATTCAGTACTTTTTATGCCTCTAGGAGCAAGTAAAAAGGACGCAAAATTTGTATCAGCTTTTGTAATAATGTTATAGTATTTCCAATAAACATATAAAGTTGGAATTGCATAGTATCTGGTTAAGTGCAACTTCTTTGTCTGCTATTCGATTTCCTTCCGGCGCTAAATATTCACCAATGCTATAATCGAAAACATTGCTCACTTCTTAATTTCTTACACACCAACTAACTGTTAATTGCTTTAATATTTGTGATAAGTATTAAAAGTTTTATTTTACAAGTAGGAGTGTTTGAGGAATGAGACTGAAAGTCAAGTGTAGGAACTCTAAGAGACTTTTAACATGCTTTGTCATACTTTATATATTTTAAGATATACTTGAATTAAGTTATAAATTATCCAACTGAAGTTTGTGCGGAAATAGCAGTATACGTACGGACATACAAAACGATGGGCCCTAGTTTGTTGTTGTCTGACCTTCCTAGCACCAGTGCTGACAACGTGATCACTTATACAATTTTTTAACGTATTTTAGCTTGCACCATTGAAGAAATATGTTCTATGCAATGTCCTCGGCCTTTAATAATTCAGAGTTATCGTATCAGAAATTAATCCTGGTTCTGCTGAGTCCATTTTCGAGTAATTCAAATATTGCATCATTGTATTAACTGATACAAACCATCTGCGTAATATATGTACATATAATGTCCATTGGAAGAAACAAGAAAGGTAACAATGGAGTGTTACAAAAGTTTGAGGACATAAACTTGAATCTCTATGAATGGCTCGTGTTAAAAGCTTATCTACTTCCTTTAGTGCTAGCTGTCTGAAAAGTAGTTTTCTGAAGTTTTGCCTGTGAACATCGGGTAACTTTCAGGGTTCATATGCGGTTAGCGTGGATTTTATCAACATTTCTTTCTTTTATCTTTTCTTTTTCCCTGCCTATCTGTCCTTCCGCAACACTTGTTGACCTCAGGGAGGTCGATTGGTCCTATCTGATGAGGTCCACCCTCCCAGCTTTCTCCCTTTCACCTTGCACAAAGGCCAACATTGTCAGAGGAATTTTCTTTTCTCTGCTAGTATGTATTTCACTAACGCTGGTGGAATTACAGTTCATTACAGCTTAACAGTGGCGGCTTGCAGTCAAAATTTTAGGGTAGGCAAAGTGTAACAACAATAACAATAATAATAATAATAATAATAATAATAATAATAATAATAATAATAATAATAATAATAATAATAATAATAATAATAATAATAATAATAATAATAATAATAATAATAATAATAATAAACCTCGTTTATCCGAAATATAGGGGGCGAAGTCATTGCGGATAACGCAAACAATATATTGTTTGGTTGCTTAATAAGAGCAGAGTGAATGAGTGTGACTTACGGACAAATTACCGCCAAAACTAAAATCACGAGTGTCGGCAGACTTTTTTCCAGCGGGGGGGGCACATGTTGGAAATTTGCAATCATATAATATTAAATCATTATTTTACTGTCAAAATTTATAGTATTTGTTGCAGATAACCGTATTAATTTGTGCTAAACAAAAATTGTTCTTTACATCAAAATTAAAATAATAGTTTAAAAGTCAGTAACTGACTGCACATTAAGTTCATCAACTTCCAAGGGGGGGGCCGTGGCCCCCCTTGCCCCCGTTTCGCGACGCCCATGACTAATATAGATTAAGAAATTGAAAAATTGTCTGACTGCAGCTTTGTGTAAAATAGCTAAAACACTCCTCTTTTCATTGTCAGTGCGCCGCGAAAGCGAAATTTGTAATAGTTCACTAATTAAGTCGGTCATACTGGTATTACACAGAGATAACGACAGATTCAGATCTCTGAGATCTTCGTTCGTGGAGTATGGCTGTTCGGAAAATGTCGCATAAATTTGGATTTCGGCAGGCAAGTGTTCGGACTGCTGGCAGACGCGTCTACGCATGCTCGGAGTGCATATACAGACCGAATGTTTCCTTATCCCTGTTCAAGGGCCTCGTACTGAGGAAATGGGGCCGGGCAGGCAGAGGTTAAGCTAGCCTGCTCTCCACTACCCAGGTTCCATGTGTATCATTTCTGCCGCGCGTTTCAAACACGCAGAGCAGTTTTGATGAATCGGAATTGAGATTAAAGGATTTGACCATGCGCTGGTCATTATAACCGAGAAAACTTTTCTTGAACTGCAATTTAGGGGAAAATGACGGTTCAAATGATAAAATGCAGAATCATAGTTAAACATTACTTGTTGATGTATTACGATAGGGTAGGCAATGCCTACCCTGCCTACCCTGAGGAGCCGCGCCTGCAGCTTAATAGTTTTTACTTATCTATATCTTTAATTTTATTTTTTAAACAAGTGGTTGGGAAAATACCGAACAGGATGGCTCCAAGGTAACATGTAAGGCTCGCATTCGGGAGGTCCTTGGGTTCGATTTCCGTAGACTGCCCATTCTGATTTTGGTTTCTTCATAGGTCACTAAGGACTCCAAGATGAGACTATCCGGTCGTTGGCGTTGAGCTATCTTGATAGACCCCACTGACAAGTGAGCTAGCCTCCAAACGCCAGGAAAAACATTTACTTCTGCATTCAGGGATTAAACATTGGTTTGTTCTGGCTCCAGTTATTACAGCTGTTGTATCCATGTCTTCCGTGGACGTCCCTGGTCTCTTTTTCCCTTCTTGGTCGATAGTTTAAACTTTTCCAGCGCATTCTATTGGAATTCATTCCACAGACATGTTCATGCCATTGTCTCCTATCTTAAGCTAAATACTACCCTATCTGATCATTGCAGCCCGATCCGCTCGCACAGAGGTCAAAACTGGAAGTAACTATTTCAGGCTTGGCATCTCTTCATTCTTAACATATGCAAGCATCTTAATGTTTGATCCTTCTCTCTTAATGTTGAAATTTCAAAGATTCCAGTACATACCTAATTCTTCCTTTCAAACGCCACATAATACAACCGCTTTTGCTTGCATGTGTCTGTTTTCTGCTTCATCTGAAAGTGGGTTGGACCCCATTAACTTCTGCATTCCTTAGTTTGACTTCTGGAACCTCGTGTCACCTGACAAACCATTCCAGGCTTTCTGCAAACTAACAGACAGCCTTAGCGAAACCCTGTTTTTAAAATATGATGTTTTGCACTCACATGACTTTCTTTACTCTTGTACTAACCAATCTTACAAGTCTTCTTCGCGTTAGTTGAGATATATATTTGCATAAATTATATTATTGCTTATTTCTTTGTAGATGCAAGGGGAATATGAGAATACGGTAGGTTTTGAGCGATAGTCAAATCTTTTAAAGCTTTGAGATTCCGTTCTCTTTTCACAGTTAACATATGCAAAAGAACAACGATGCTGCATTTGACGAAAGTTTGCTTTCCGAAACTGACACAAATAACAAGGAATAACTTCGAAATGGTTCACTTTACAAAAAAAAAAATAGTTGGACATAAATAGTGTGTTTTAGTGAGATCTACATTTTTTTACGAGTTATTCAAAAAGCACCCAGAGTAAACAGGACCACATAGACTGTAGCCAGAAAATTTCGTTTGTCAAAAAAATATCTTAAACATGTCATTTTAATCAAGATCGTTTGAGCCATTTTCAAAAAATCAAAATTTTCCATTTAAAGGATAGTTTAAGATGGAGCAATTTTCTTCAAAATCTTTGTGTCACATCCTTGAAAGACATTAAATTTAAATACCAACTTTAGTTTTTAACCGACTTTCGTTTTTTGTTATGTTGTTCAGAGAATTACACATACACACACACCACACACGCACACGTACACACACAAACACACACACGGACCTTTTTCTAAAAATGCTTTTTTTTTCATTTAGAGGGCTTCAAAACATATTTCCGGTGAAATTCAAATTTTTGGGTGGAATACAATACTTCATCTACTTTACGTGGTAGAGAAAGTAAAAATGCACATGTACAAATATCATTCGCGCAATATATACTGGGTATCCCCCCTGCACCCCCCCAACAAAAAAAAACACCGACAACGTTTAGTATGTTGTACAGGATGGCAAACTGATCGTTTTTAAAACAGGAACCCCTACCTGGAAATGCAGGTTTGGACGCTGGAGAGCGTCGAAGTTTGAGAACGAGCGGTTGTGACAATTTAACATTGGTTTTGGAATCTTAATACGTAAGTAATGCAACCCTTTAGCCATCTGTGAACTGGGAAGAACGACCTGAGCATAATAGCATTCCTGCGCATGCGCTAAATTCCTCCATAGAGTCCTTGGTGCACGTCCTACTATGTTACTTGTTTAGTTTCCAGTACAATAACATTTTTAACAACAGTGCGATATGTATCAGTACACAGATGCGGAAATGGCCGACATGAGCTCCATTTGATGTAAATGTGCGGAATCACCTCAACGTCGCATATCCAAATCGATGGATTGGTAGAGGTGGACCAGTTCCATGGCCAGCACGGTTGCCATATCTGACACCTCTGGACTGTTGTGGAGTTGTATGAAGAGTATGGTATATGGCACTCCTGTAATGTCAGCGAAGGACCTTATTGCTCGAGTCCACGGAGCGATTGAAAACCTTCAAAGATAATCGTAGGTATTGAGCCATGTGCATGAGGCTCACCACCGCCGAAATACGCTCTACAATGGTAGGAGATACCCAGTTCGAAGCCCGATTGCTAGGTTTATGACGAAATGTGAACATACACCCATTTCACAGTTCGTTGCCGTCCCGCACAACATACTAAGCGTTGTCAGTGTTTTTTGGGACATCCTGTATATCACATTACATAGTGCATATAGATTAATCATAGTTTAAAAATTATAATGTATGCGATTTTAAATAGAAGCAATTATTTAGGTGTTTTAATAAAGGGGTTCACTACAAATGTTTATATTGTCTATAGAATTAGAAATACCGTTATAGAGTATGTTTGTACTTTCTTCATCCTATTGCCTCTGTAGGCTGTATTAAATCTGCAGAGTAGCTCGACTCATCACCACATCATACCAACGGTGTACCAGAATTCTCCATTTCAGACACCTTCCATGGCTGAAAACACAATTTTGTTTATAAAACACACTAGTAAGATAACATCTGTTCAAGAGCGTGGAAGGTAATGGTTATAGGTAATGCTTGTGTCCCCGAAACGCGCCCTAAATACCATGTATAAACTCTTGAAAGTACGTGAGAGCGATTTTCGTCACCCAGTTCCACGAAATCGAAGTAGCCTCTCCGCTAAGGCTTTTCGCAAATTGCGCCATGATTCAATAATGCCAGAGGGCACGTGATTCCTCTTTTGGTAATGGTGAAAGTAAAGAAAATCATAGAATTGCTCTTAGCAAAGCAAAACTAGTATGCAAGAGAAAATTATTAAAAGAATCCAAAGATAATACGTCATAAATGCTGCACTTTCGTACAAGAAGAGAGTTTTTCCTCCATCCTTGTCTACAAGCAGTGTAGTGTATTACTTTCTGGTGCAGAAAATTACATATTGTGTCATTCAGAGTTTATCTGGTTTGTATTCCAGTCATAATATAGTCCTATTTGAGACCAAATATTACAGTCCGTTTATGTATTATTATTTTTTTCTGTGTTCATGAACTCTAAAATACCACTAAGTAAACAAACTAAGGGACTACATTCCTGTTTTAGGCGGTAGAGTCAAAAAATGGTCCACAGTATCCGATTTCGAAACTCGGCTCGGTAGAGCTACAAGTTTCCTTATCTTGCAAAGTCAAACGGCAAAAAACTCTCAGCCTTTTGGGTCTCTCGATCATTTGAGCACTCATTATTCATCATAAATCTATCCACAGTCTCTGCAGATCTATAATACTGTAAGGAAATCTCATTAAAAAAAATCTTATGTGTTGCACACACATGACTCCCTACTCTTGTACTAACTATTCCTACAAACTCTTGTTCCTATATCTTCTTTGCGTTAGTTCAGATAAACATTTGCAGAAATTATCTTATTTACTTATTTCCTTGCAGGTGGAAGGAGAATATGGGAATACAGTAGACTTTGAGTGATAGTCAAATGTTTCAAAGCTTTCATACTCCGTTCTCTTTGCACGGTTAACATATAACAAATTGAATAACGATATTCCATTTGACAGAAGTATAAGTTCTCCAAAACTCACACAAATAACATGGCATATCTCCGAAATGGTCCACTCTACAAAAAAATGTATGCAGACGTAAATTGTGTATTTTAGCAAGATCCACATTTTTGTGTAGTAAGATTTGGTGTATCTCTAACTGTTGACCAGTTATGCAAAACTCATTCAGAGTAAATATGACTACAGAGGCTATAGCCAGAAAATTCAAGATCTACATTTCATTTGTCATAAACATATCTCAAACACATGGCATTTTAATCAAAATCGATGGAGCCATTTTAAAGAAAATCAAAATTTTCCGTGTAAAGGGTAGTCTAGGGTGGGGCTATTTTCTTCAAAATCTTCGTGTCGCATCCTTGAAAGACATTAAACTTAAATACCAACTTTGGTTTTTAATCGACTTTTGCTTTTTGAGTTATACTTCCCACGGACTGACAGACACACACATACACACACAGACCTTTTTCTAAAAATGCTTTTTTTTTTTTTATTCAGGAGGCCTCAAAACATATATTTCCGGTGAAATCTCGACATCAAATTTTTGGGTGGAATACAATACTTCCCATACTTTACTATACGTAGCAGAGAAAGTAAAAATTGAAGTGTGGGTTTAATCTCAGGGTTTCTCTATCCACTGTAGCTAATTTATGTTACATCAATTCTGCAAATTATTTGCAAAACAAATCTATTTGTTCCACTTCCTGCTTATTTTAATTGTGTTCAGAAATCGTTTCAACACTAGTTTTGTTGTAGCTACATACATAAAAGCACATAGGTGCTAAAACGGCAGGCACATGTTAAAAAGCAGCTCCTTATACACTGGCCTTGATGTCATGTATTTACTCCTTGCATGCGTCTTTGAGAAACAAAGGAGTTCACATACATTTCAAGCGCACATACCTTGAAATACTGAGAAAAAAACTAGCTACAGAGGTTAAGGCTACAAAACAGCTATTAAATGGAAACGGTGTGATTTTTGGAGTTCTAAACTATTTTTTGTTGCAAATACAGATTACAGATTATTCATAAAAACGCGTTACCTACATTCGTTTTTGTGCGTCAGTATTTTAGATATATGCTATTTAATATTAGATATTAGACCTTTTTTTGATAAAATAAAAAGTCTTTTACTATTACAGCCGTATTTGTGTGAAAAAACTTTTCTTGTGAAGGGTAGTCGAGGTGAAAATATTCGGTTATCATCTATGAAAGACATTGAACTTAAATACAAAGTGAGATATTCCTCCGACTTTTCATTTTGAATTATGATGTTCTCTCTCTCTGGCTCTCTCTCTCTCTCTGGCTCTCTCTCTCTCTCTCACACACACACACCACACACACACACCACACACACACACACACACACGCACACACACACCACACATACGCACAAGCACAAGTGTAAAGCAGACATTTTTCTAAGTTCAGCAAACTTAACAATATGTATTTCCGGTGAAATATTAATACCGAATCTTTTTGTGGAATGCAATACTTCCTTTACACTTTATCAAGCAGATAAATGGGTAGAGGAAATAAAATTAAAGTAATAAAGGACTCTGCTCTAAAAGAGCCAGTCTTTTCGGTTTGAAATGAACACTTGTAGTAAATATCTTTTTTGCCCCATGAAGTGTATCTTAAGGTTTGGAGGAATAAACGAAAAGCTTTGTATTTTTTCTCATGCGGGTGTATTCACCAAATAACATCGAAAGTACAGAGAATCGCGAAATCCATCACATATTCTTTGAAAGATCCTTTTTACTTTTTTCTTTTTTACCTTTTCTGTTTTCGTTGTTTTTCCTATTGTTTACTCCTTTCATTCTGTCACATAGAAACACCCGTGTCGGAGGCAGGACTCGAACCCGCGACCCTCTGCGCCAAGGAGCGTCGGAGACATACGATCCAGCGGCCACGGTTATGAAGGCCAGCCTTCAGGAACTCCAAAGGAACGCTCGCAATGCATAGCGGGGAAATAGGCAATGCACCCGAGTTGTCCAAGTGAATGTTCACGCACTATTTGTGAGCTGCAAGATACAATCTAGTATAACAGGATGTCACTGGCATAATGAGCTGTATCGTACTTGCGGTCTACATATGCCACAGCAAACTTGCAGATACCTATTGGTTCAGGTGCGATGCTTGAGTAAGGCTTATTGAAGTTCAAAACGCAGAAGCAGGTGACGTTTAGCTTTCTGAACTCTGAGTCTCCTTCAATTTTTCAGTCTTTTCCAAAAATTACATGTGATATACACTCCACACTAGGTTTCGTTTAACTCCCCACATCAAAATGTTAAAAATATTAAAATGCTGTCTACATGAAACATCTGTCTTCTCAAAGATTGTCCTGCATATGCATTAGATCAATAAATCTTAACATATAGATGTTAGTAACATGTAATAATATTGATTTTAAACACCAATAAATTATATACCATGTTCGAATAAAAGATGACCAAAATATACAAGCACGTGTTGGATTTCAGTGCTGAAATGCTTTATAATAAAAAACACTTGTGTTCTTGTATGACAGGAAGAATTTTAAAATGGTGCTCCTAAGATGTGTCCATAGTGCAAATAAGGAACGTAGCTTTTCTTTGGCACGTTGTATGCAAAAAGAGAAATAATGTTCACTTTCATTGGCACCATGACCATGACCAACAAATATTTTCGATAGGTGGTAAATCAGCTCGTATTTAATTTCCTTGTGGAAGTACTAAGGTCCTGTAACACTGTATAGAATTCCACTGGATATTGGTTTGCCTAAAAGAAGAGACGATAAAACTTTCTCGATTATGGTTCACAGAGCATTAGGTGGAGTTACAAATATGTCCCACTAGGATCCTCGGGCAGATTTCACTCTCGGATCTTGGTGCTACGTCTGCACGATGTACCTACATACTGCAACGAAACTGAAAGTAACAAAGGTAGCCCTCTAGCAAACAGTTGTCTAAAAACATTACTAATATAAACTTTGCACAACAGTAACTGCGGAATAAGAGGAGAGCATCATCTAGGTAACATTTTAAACCAATCAAGAGTATTATTCTGAGAACAGAAATTACTTCACAGAGTGCACAACTAATCCCATCACCAAAAATATTATTGTGTTAGACTGCTTTTCTCTGAGTAGGAACGAACGTCATACGTTTACAGAACCCTGCTGTACCGCGAAAGTAAGAGGAGGCAAGTTTTGTTTCTCTCTCTCTCTCTCTCTCTCTCTCTCTCTCTCTCTCTCTCTCTCTCTCTCTCTCTCTCTCTCTCTCTCTCTCTCTCTCTAGCTCAGCAAGGAGTAGAGTGTGCCAGGAAGTGTTCCGGTTATGCGCCTTCAGGCACTTGCTTTCCGTTCCGTTTTTGTTTTGTCTCCATCTCTTTCCTTTCTGCATTCCATCTGTAACACTTACTGGAACATATTCTTGGGGATCGAAGTGAACATTAACGCTGTGTTATTTGCTCAATTTAACTCAACAAAAAACTTACATTAGTTATTACTAACATCGCTGATTTTTTTAATACTGAAATTATGACCATCATAACTAATATCACCATTAAGAACATACCCATTCATAACGTATGACTAATTTTCAGCACTTTTATGTTGAAAGGTGGAAACGATATATCTCATTTATGACATTCATTCCACGCAGGTAGCTGTTTGTTCAGTATAAACGTCATTTGTTTAACTCTCCCGTAAAGAACTGAAAACTGTTCAGCAATATATGGATGTGTCATATTTAGTAGCACATACTAAAACAGTTCGCATGCATGTATGGTCCACAAATAGGCGAATATGTTGCAAATAGACGCTAATAAACTAATTACAAGCAGTAAATCCGTCTTACTTTCCCTACCACTTACCATTGGTAAGTTGCTTGAGGCAGTAGAGATCTCGTGCAAGTACACCTTTAAGGTGTATGAAAAAATTAGAAAAAATCATGTGTGTGTGTGTGTGCGTGTGTGTGTGTGTGTGTGTGTGTGTGTGTGTGTGTGTGTGTGTGTGTGTGTGTGTGTGTGTGTACGTGTCAAGGTTGCCAACATTTAAAAGTAAAATTATCATACCAGCCACTCAAAATTATAGATTTGGATTCAAAATTATCGTACATCATAAAGCAAACGCTACAACAATAAAAATATCAGTATAATACTTATGAAAATATAAGAGTAATGATGTTTATTATATCCACTTACAAGATTGATGACTTCAACAAATATTACAACTTTAGAATTCATGTTTCTCGCACTATTCATCTGAAAGTTCAGCTTCCTCAACTGTTGCAGCATTGTACAAACTTGTTGTTGAGATAAACCTTAACATCTTCTCGGTGACTTGCAGATTTTAAGATCTACCACGTTCTTTCATAAGTTGAGACGACAAAATGAGTTCATTTACCGTATCTAGTGCCAATCTGTTTCTAACTTTGGTTTTTATTAAACCCAGTTTAGAAGAAAAATACTCTTTCACAAGAAGTGCTTCTGTAGGGCAAGGAAACCACTGATAATACAAAGGCCGCTAGTTCTTTGAAATCAGTATTTCCACCAAAGTGACATATAACAGCACTCCAGAAACTGCCAGGTTCAGGCATGTTCTTTATTTCACACCGAATAGCACGTATTCCGAGTTTTCTACATTGATCATCAATTTTATGAACAGTGTCTTCTTCATTGAGATTATCAGACCTGGGCACACTGGCAACAAGAGGATAAAGGGTAGCAGGCTTAGTTGCTATGGGGTGGAGACAGACAATGTGGACAAAAGTGGTGTAATTTGTAATTAGTTTCACTCCACTGGGGTGACAAACCAGTGAAAATGATATTTTGCCGATATCGAACTATCATACATTCAAATTATCGTACACCCCCATAATTATCGTACGGGTTGACAACCATCGTACAAACATTAAAATTATCGTATGCCCCCATAATTATCGTACGAGTTGGCAACCCTGGTACGTGTTTCTCTGAATAACATAACTCAACAATCAAATGCCAGATGAATGCCAAATAAATCCACAGATTGGACACTTAGATGTTAAAGGCGGCATATAAACGGAAATACAAAAGAGGCAAAATAGGGTACACAAGTTCAAATTCTTACAAAAATCTAACACAAACATTTTCAAGAAAATCTCGCATCCAGTTCATATTCATTATACGTGCAACTTTTTTTAATTTTTTTTTCCCCTCAAAGATGGCTAAAGATTTTTTGTCGAAACACCATATGTGCATTTGCACGGCAGATATGCATCTTTAATTTTCTGCGAATAATCTGTGAAGTCCTCTTGATTCTAAATGAATTTTATGTTTTGTACAACTGGTAAACCTCAGCAAATAAACAAAAATGCACACAAGAAAAGGAGCATGTAAATATCGTTAAAAACACAATTTCTGTAAATGTTTGTGGCATTAACCATTACGAAGTATTCATAGTTACTAATTTGAATGTTCAAGTAGTTTACACGTTTCAAAGTGATAAGCTGCGATTTGTTTATTTTTCGTGCTCATGCATGGTGGTCTAAAAGCATATAGTGGCTCACATTTTAAGGCTCAACTTCCTGTATTTCTATTGTCCTACAGTGAAATGAAACAATTTCTAAAATCTGAATTAACATAAAACGAAGAAACTTAAGGTTTTGTAGCAGTTGTTTGCAGAACAATAGGTAGAAGAAGTTAGGTGAACGTAAAGTATCAAATTTCTGCCCCCCCCCCCTCCCCCTTCTGTTTGAGAATTTGAAACGCTTCACTTTTGTGAACAAAAGCGAATATTGCCGAGAGGTGTAGTTGTACATGCTCTAGAAGATGGATATGCCACAATCTAAACTGACACAGCAGGCAATATCGCTTGTCTGACGTATTTTGCTACACTATACTCAAAATATGTGCAGAGCCTTCGTGTGGACGTATGGCCAGCCTGACGGGAAGTGTTTTTATTACCGGGAAGTACTAAGCTATACTACACTAATCACATACGTTCATCATTGATGTTGGAAATGGTTCCCTTTTTCGCCACACGTTCCTCACATCTTTTAAAAAAATATGCACGTCTTTGACCATGATGTCGACGGGCCGTTAAATCCCACTCACTCACTCTTTGACCATGAGAGAAATTAAACGCAAATTAACAGAACGATCGCGAACATTACCCAACACAAATTATTATTTCTATTCACATTTTTGTATGGTTTCAACTCTTGAACTACGTTTATCTTCTAGGGTTTTAATGTTAATAGGTTTAGTGGCATTCCAAGCCTAGGTTTCAGGAATATCTAATACATGTACAAGCTTTATCAGAGATTTTGTTGTACTTAGTTCTAAGTTTTCTCCAATGTCATAGAATATATTCCTCCGTAAGAACACGGTGATTTACTTTCGGTTTCTTATCAAGAATTGATCCTGTTTCCCTAAATCTATTTGTAAGCTTACGAACCGTTTCTCCGCGAGGGGCACGAACAGCAGAAAATCTATGTGTAACTTGTCGTTCCGCTTCCGTACAAGGGTTTGTTCTCATATCAATCTACATGAAGATTCTGTGTACTAAAGTATGCGGATTTGTTAGCATTGTAACCATATAACATACTATAACCTTGAAAAACATCTAGCTTTGTATCAACCTCTGTAGGTACAACAGAAATTTCAGATCAATTAATTAGCTGGCCCACGGGAAGGAGAACAAGCGTAGGGCGAACAGAACCGGTTGGAAACAGCGCAGTGCATGGCAAGCAATTCCCTGTAATGCAGCTATCCATCCAAATGAATCTAAATAATGAGGACGGATTTCCTAGTGTACGGTCTTTTTGAAGCCACCTACAATATCTCTTTCCTCGATGGCTGTGTTGCCAGATGTTCTAGTGTTCAGCAATAATATATTTTCCTCTGGGTATGCATGGTTGGGTGTGAGTTAGTTTGACTGATAACTTTGATGCCCTATTTGAAGCGAGTTGCCTGCTTTTTGAGAATATATAGTATTAACTGTTTCTATAACTTAGCACGAGAAACTGCAACTATTGAAATACTAAATCATCTAACTTCTGACGTATAAATACGTTACGGTTTAAAATAACTGCCGTAATAATAATAATAATAATAATAATAATAATAATAATAATAATAATAATAATAATAATAATAATAATAATAATAATAATAATAATAATAATAATAATAATAATAATAATAATAATAATAATAATAATAATAATAATCATCATCATAATCATAATAATAATGATGATGATAATGATGATGATAATAATGATAATGACAATGATGATGGTGATGATGATGATGATAATAATAATAATAATAATAATAATAATAATAATAATAATAATAATAATAATAATAATAATAATAATAATAATAATAATAATAATAATAATAATAATAATAATAATAATAATAATAATAATAATAATAATAATAATAATAATAATAATAATAATAATAATAATAATAATAATGACGACGATGGTGATGACTGATAATGACGATGACGACGACGGCGACGACGACGACGATGATGATGACGACGACGATGATGACGACGACGATGATGATGATGATGATGTGGCTTCTTGTTACGTACTGTTACTTAATGTACTACGTATAGTAAGTAAGGGAAGTATTGTATTCGACCCAAAATGTCAATGTTGATATCTCACCGGAAATATGTTTTGAGGCCCCCGCTACCAAAAAAATATATTTTTAGAAAAAGGTGTGTGTGTGTGTGTGTGTGTGTGTGTGTGTGTGTGTGTGTGTGTGTGTGTGTGTGTGTGTGTGTGTGTGTGTGTGTGTGTGAACAGTATAACTCCAAACCGAAAAGTCGGTTATAAATCAAAATTGGTTTTGAAGAAAATTCCTCCACCCTAAACTACCCTTTGCATGGAAAAATTTTCGAAAAATTTTGATTTTCTCAAAAATGGCTCTAAGGATTTTGATTAAAATGCCACATGTTTAAGATATTTTTATGCCAAACCAAATGTATAGTTTCAATTTTCTCTTTGTTAGCCCAAGTAATCCTGTTTGCGCCTGATGACTTTTGCGTAACTGGTAAACCGTAAGACATAGACCAAATCTTACTATGCAAAAAAATGTAGATCTCGTTAAAACACACAATTTATGTCCAAATGCATTATTTGTGGAGTGAACCATTTCGGAGATATTCCTTATTATTTGTGTGACTTTTGTAATACTTATACTTTTCTCTAATGGAAGGTCGTTATTCACTTCTTATTTCTTGGCCGTGCAAAGAGAACGGGATCTCAAAGCTTTAAAAAGGTTAACTATCGCTCAAAGTCTACTGTATTCCCATCAGGGTTGCCAACTCGTACGATAATTATGGGGGCATACGATAATTTTAATGTTTGTACGATGGTTGTCAACTCGTACGATAATTTTGGGGATGTACGATAATTTGAATGTGCGATAGTTGGATATCAGCAAAATATCATTTTCACTGGTTTGTCACTCCAGCGAAGTGAAACTAATTACAAATTAGACCACTTTTGTCCACATTGTCTGTCTCCACCCCATAGCTACTAAGCCTGCTACCCTTTATCCCCTTATTGCCAGTGTGGCCAGGTCTGATAATCTCAAAGAAGAAGACACTGTTCAGAAAATTGACGATCAATGTAGAAAACTCGGAATACGTGCTATTCCGTGTGAACTAAAGAACATGCCTGAACCTGACAGTTTCTGGAGTGCTGTTATATGTCACTTTGGTGGAAATACTGATTTCAAAGAACTTGCCCTACAGAAGCACTTTTTGTGAAAGAGTATTTTTTTTTTCTAAACTGGGTTTAATAAAAACCAAAGTTAGAAACAGATTGGCACTAGATAGGTAAATGAACTCATTTTGTCGTCTCAATTTATGAAAGAACGTGGTAGATCTTAAAATCTGCAAGTCACCGAGAAGATGTTAAGGTTCATCTCAACAACAAATTTGTACAATGCTGCAACGGTTGAGGAAGCTGAACTTTCAGATGAATAGTGCGAGAAACATGAGTTCTAAAGTTGTAATATTTGTTGAGGTCATCAATCTTGTAAGTGGATATAATAAACATCATTACTCTTATATTTTCATAAGTATTATACTGATATTTTTATTGTTGTAGCGTTTGCTTTATGATGTACGATAATTTTGAATCCAAATCTATAATTTTGAGTGGCTGGTACGATAATTTTACTTTTTAATGTTGGCAACCCTGATTCCCATATTACCCTTGTATTTATAAAAAAAATAAGATAATTTCTGCAAATTGTTTATTTGGACTAATATTAAGAAGATAGAGGAATAAGAGTGTAGGAATACTACAAGAGTAGAGAAAATCATGTAAGTGCAACACATATTATTTTTTGTTATTTCATATCCTTGAGCACCACTGTACAAAGGCAACCACAACAACTGCATATTTACGATATGTGTAAGACTTCGTCTTATAAATAGCTGGGTTGAAGCATAATCATTTTTGTGGATGAATGTATAGTTAATTATGGAATACAATACGGAAACATGAATCTGTGTATAAAGTTTTAAGAAGGGATATACGTTCTCCTTTTGAAGAGAAAGTGAAATGTGACTCTGATTGTGTTACAGAGTATGTATG